>VDFB02221142.1:44541-98241 GCA_007258455.2 Sequoia sempervirens | reverse complement strand
TCAAGTTGCCTCACATTATATCAAGGAGGAAAAAAGTGTGAGAGATTCTTTTGGACAAATCATGATGAGATTGGATCCACAGTTCTTTGATATAGTTTTCTGGGTTCCACATATGGAAAAATTTAGAAATGTTTCCATTCAACAATCACAAGAGGTTTATGACAAAGATCCTAATAAAGCTGAAAAATTGATCAATTCTCAATGGTTGAAAACTTTGAGGCCTACTATCTCTAGATGGCACAAGGGTCTTCCATGAGGTGATTTCAAGGAAGATGTTTAGGATATGATTACTCTTCTGAGTAGGGTGAAAGGCTTGCCCGTTTCATTCAATTTTCAAGATTAGATGTACGAGTATATCTGAATCATCAGGAGGAAATCACACATAGACTGGGGAACACAAATAAATGATGAGATTCATGAGCAACTCATCAATGTACAAAATATCTTAAATTTTTACATGACATCCTACCTAATGTATGTCACTGCTATTATGAGACAATTTCCAAGATTGTCAACAAAAGTTAACAACAATATTGTGCCAGTATATGAGTTCTACTCCCAGATCACCTTGAGAAATAGTATCAAATATTTCAGGAGAGTCAATGTTGCCTTCTATGCACCTCTTCTTTTCACTTTTGATCCAACTCTTGAGAAGAAAATGGTATCAGATGAAGACTTCAAGGTTGCTAGTAAGTTTGGGTGTATCTTCCTATAGTTTCCTACTTTCACATATTTGAGATTAGGTTGTTACATTGGGTGCCCCTACATGTTACCTAGATATCATTTTGACAAGTGGATATTAATGTCTAGTTGTGTAGACAGTTGATCACATTCCATAAAGAACGCCAAAAAATTCATAAGACAAGCTTTAAGTTTTTGGTTACTAAATTGGAAGGTATACTATTCAAAGTGTGCAAAAGGAAAAATTAGTAGCTATGAAAATGTAGATTATGACCATAAGGTCATACGAGTATAGATCTAATTTTGATTATAGAAATGTGAATAGGAAACTTAAGAAAGATCACAACCATGTCTATTGTTTTGAGGATATATGGGAAAACTATAGAGATGAGGAGGACATTCAAAGAATGAATTTTTGTAGGTGAACTATGGAACAAATCAGGGACCTTGGCGTAGATGATATTCTAGGGGATTTTGAAAATCCTGGTGATATCATAAATTCTGCACATGAAGAAGAAGAAATTTCCATAAAGCCTTTACCTCCTATGCAATGGTCCAAGAAAGAGAGTGTTTCCATTAGGGAAAGACTTGCTCATATTCTGCATAACATAAGTGAATGGTTGCAGACACATGGATTTCAATTGAAATATTTTAGAACAGGGTCTGAGGGAGAAACACTAGGAGGTGAAACCAGCTGACAATAAGAGCTCCACACTAAACAAAAATATGTGACTGCTCCCTCTTCTTCACAAAGGGGTCCTAAGATCAAATTCACTTGTGGTAAAAGTACTGCACGAACAATTGAAGAAGAGAAAACTATTGAATCAAAACAACCATCTAGAGAAGAACAAGAGATTGCATCTGAAGAACAATCATTATTAGAAGAAGAAGGGAATGAAAGCAAGGAATCAAAAGAGTCTGTAAAAGATGAATAGTTTGAGGAAGATGAAGGAGAGGAAGAAGGTAATGAGGAAGAAGAAAGGTATAATGGTGAAATACACCTATCTCCCCATGAGAACATTATTGATAATCCCCCCCATACATTATCGCCTGTTACTACCAATGTTCCTCACACTCCTCCAAATCCTACTACTCCTCCACCTCCTCTTCCCACTTTACCTCCTCCTACAACAACTCTACATGGAGTGAAGGTTACCTTTCCTCCTTCAACATCATCAATCCTTACCACTCCTCCTATGGGTTTCTTTTTGCAAACTATTGATGTTTGATCAAGTTCTCCATCATCCATTTAGAGTCTATCTTCTCCATCATATGATATTTCTTCCCAATCCAGGTTTGATAGGTTTATGAAGGAGTCATTGCAAGATCCTCTTGGTTTTCAATCTACTGGTGCAATCATGACTAATACTACTCAAATTATTACTATATCATCCATTCCTACAAAGGCAGATGTTACAAAAGAATTAATAGTAAGTCAAGAAGGAAATACTTCATTTCTTCCCCCTTGGCTAATCTCACAAGTATCTAAGCATTAGAAACAAATGATTTCCCTAGATGATCTAGATATTGAAGAGATAGTTCTTCCAAAATCCAAGGGGAAAAAGAAGGAAAAGGTTCATTCAAGACTTCATGTGGACAAGTCAGGTCACAATTATGTGGATATTGGAGTACCTCCACATGAGGGTGATGTGAATATGGAAGATTACACTGTAACTAGGGTCCAACTTGGGAAGGTAACTAATGCAAGTGCCAAAGGAGATGCACAAGTAACCCTAAATGCATTATTAGGTAGACTTGATAATATGGAGCAAGCTAGAGATATGTACAAGGAGAAAGCCGAATGATATGCATCATTTTTGAGAAATATCACAGGTACCTCAGAGAATGTGCATCCTATGGCCATGGTAAATGTTGAAGAACCAACAATGCAAAACGTGAATTTTTACTCCAAGGGTAAAGTGTTGTATGAATTTGTTGATGAGTTAATAGAGTAGGGCTCAAAACTCATAGCTATTGTGGGTGAAAAGACTACTCAAATATCCAAGATGAAATTGGAATTGGAAAGAGTAGAGGGAACACTTTCCATAGAGAAAAAAGAGATGGGACAAAGTCTCACATTTTGGTTATAGATGAAAGAGACTAAGTTGAGAAAATTAGTGGAAGTCGGGGTAATTACTAACAAAGATAAGTATGTGGAAGTAAAAGAGTCTCTTATAAACCACATACAAGTTATCAAGTCTATCATCGAGGACATACAACAAGTGCAAGAAGATGTCAAAGAACATTGTATTGTTATGGTGAATGGAATTGAGGAGTTGTCAGGAAAAATCCTTGATGATGTTCATACCTTCCTCCCAGTTAGTGAGATTGCTCAGATCTTCAAAGAAGCTATCATGAAGTAGGTGGAAGATGAAGTATTTTAAAATACTTCAATGCAAGCTTTGTGTGATGTACGAATTTCTCTAGGCAACCTCAAGACGCATCTAGATAGATGCAAAAAGATTTTCTCAAGAAAGTTAATCACAAGGGTTCATACAATTATTGACTATACAGTTGGTCCAGATGAGGTAGTCATGCAGGAGATAAAGAATAAGTATGAAGACTTCCAAGCTAAGAGCAAGGAACCGTGAAAAAACTTCTTATATATCCAGAGTTAGATAGTTCATACACTTTCTTCTATGGTTTATGTAGATAGGCTTTGGAATTTTACATGTCATTTTGGAAAAAAGTAATTACATGTAAAACAAATATGTTCTCCTACATTTATGGATGAAATTTTTGAACAAGTCAACTAGTTAGTTAGGGTTTTCCCTAGATTGTCTCTCCTCTCCCATCTATAAATAAGAGAGGATCTTATTATATTATGGATCTTTTATCTCATGCAATGAAGTGCTGCCTAATTGTGAAGCAAATATTGAAACTTTGAGTTCATTTTTGTGAATCTATTTTTAATCAATAAAGAAGTGAAGTTGCACACCAAAATTTGTGTTGGGGACAATTATCTTGTTGTTTGATTGAATTGACAGTGATTAGTAATTGAGATTGAAAGGGCTTTTGAGTAAATCTGTGTAGACTTTGAGCTACACTCATTGCTTGAAATTGTGATATTGCTGATATTATTGGCGAGTTCTCTATAAGACTTTGTGCTTATATTTATTCATGATTCTCATGGGATTTATTGTGAAGTATATAGAATACTTTGTGCTTCTTTTACAATGCCAGTTACTATCTTGAAGGATTATCTACAAAACAACTTTGTGCCTCCGTGAGGTTTTCTTATTTGTTATCTTTATCATGCTGGTATTCCTAGGCTTTGCTTTGACAAGATAGGAATATTGGAATTACTGCTTAACTTTAATTTGAAGTTTTATTGCATCTAGAAGTAAAAATTGTGAAACATTGTAAAAATATTCTTTGAAAAAAATAGAGAATCATTAATGTGACACACGTATATCATTATTGTAGTGTACATTATTGTGAGTATTTGATTTGTTTTCCCTTAGTTTCAATAAGCAGTAAGAAGGGCACCTCCCCTTTCCAATGGGAGAGATTATATCTCACATAACTGTGGTTGAAATCAAGGTTTTGTAATCTGTTAAAAGGGATTACAAAATTTTCACCCAACAATGCTCCAAATTGCACCAAATGGATCTATGGGAAAAAATGCATTGTTATTATCAATGGAGAAATGATAGTCAGTAACATTGCATCTAATTGCTTCCCAATCTTTCCACAAGCTCTTAAAAACATTGGATCCAACAGGAGACACTAGTTACTTTCCAATAAGTAGGTCACAAAAGGGTATAATTTTTCAAGATTTAGCCTATTTTTTAACCCCCATTTGAATGTTGTTCCTCACTAGAACCTTCCATGGTTCTAAACCATCCAAGGATTTTATTATCTATTTTGCTATCAGTGCAATGCTATGAGTCCTTAGGTCTTTTAGCCCAAGGACACCATGGTCTTTCTCAATATAACACCTGCCCCATTTGATTGAGTGCTTTTTCTTTTGGTTCTTTCTATCCAACCATAAGAATTTCCTTAACTTTTTATGAATTTCATTTACCTGGTAACTACTAAATAACAAATCTAAGGCAAAGTATAGACTATATGAGGATAAGATCTTCCGGCACACTTGTATTCTTCTTGCAAGTGATAAGTATTGCTTATTCCACTTGTCAATTTTTTTTTCCACCTTTAATTTTATCCACATCCACATGTCCTTGAGATTGGGGCTAACTGCAAAAGGGATACCAAGGTATCTCACCTATTTGTGGGAACCTCCCCATTGAAACCCATATTTTTGAAACCATTCAGAAGGTTCCTCTATGTATCCCAGGAGAATAAACTTGATATTGTTGAAAACGAAGGTAATATTGTAGCTTAAAACTTGTAAAACTATGAGATTGTACATCTAATTAAGTCTTCTTTGTCACAATTCTTTATGTATGATTAATCTATTTAGATCAATTTTTCCAATTGTAGAAAGAGATAGAATATTGTAGAAGAATGAGACAAGAAGATTGAAGTGACACAACTTATACGTGGAGAAACCCTTTCAGGAAAAAACTCCAACAAAATCAATAGTGATTGTATTATTTATCCTTAGAACAAGATTAAAATAATACAGTATCAATCCTTGATTGATATGCTTCCTTGCCTTCAACAATCCTTCTTACAACTTGCAATTAACTCTCATCCACTTGCTGCATTTAATAGAAAATTAATGAGCATGTAAGACTCATAAGAGTTGTACAATTCAACAGCATAAAGCTCCTCACAAAAATCTATGCCTAGATTAGGCAAATAGAGTTCCACAATGTAATCTAAAGTCAAACCAAAGTCTTCCTCAATTTAGGCACCCCAAATTAAAAACTTAACTGAACTTCGGTCAAGAAAATATCTTGCAAACTCCACCTCAAAGTTGGTGCCCAAGAGTGGGCTCACTTGAATGAGCCTTGTAAATATCTTCTCATGCAAAAGGTGTTAATTGAAAGATGCTAACTTGGGCACCCAAGGTGGGTCCAAGTCAATCTTAGTTAACTGAAACATATCTCTCCACCAATTCATGTAAACATTATGCATGATTGACCATCCCCACTTAATTGAAAGTATCCACCTATTATCTCTCATGCAACTGAAGTCATCAGTCATGCAACTCAAGTCAACTAAATTCAACTAGCATTCAACTCAAAATAACTACATGCAACTGAAGATAACTGAACCGTAATTGAAATGAACTAAATTGAACTGAACTGGACTGAATTGAATTGAACTGAACTAAACTAAACTAAACTAAACTAATACTAAACTGATATTGAACTAATAGTGCCACTCCAAACTCATGTAAATATCAATCCCTAATTTTTAGGATCAAAACATGCATTACTGAAGTGTTATCAATACTCCAAATAATTGACTAAAGCAAGGTGGGTTCCACCTTCCATGTGGATACCCCATGTGCTCCTATCTTGTAGGATCTCTTCTTGGACGTCCCCACATGTTCCTATCATTTCGGAATAATCAAAAATGTCAATTTACATGTTTATTTAATTCTAATTTAATCTTTTTCTAATCCTAGTGTTGGGGAACACTTTCCAAAGACTTAGGAGATACATGAAATATGTTTAGGATTGCAATTAAATGGCATCCTATTCCCAACAGATATTAGATACTTTGGTACCAGAGGCCTTACAGAAGAAATTGAGCTTTCTGATCAAGTTGCCCATGTTGTCTTCTTCCAATTCAACAAATAATGCAGTATCATCTACAAACTGAATATTCAAGAGATTGCTTTGATCAGGCAGTGCCAACCCCCTTATTTTTGGAGTGACACAAGCCTCCCTTAGTAGGCAGTGAATAGCATATGATGCAATTACAAAGAGAGTAGGGGCCAATGGGAAACCTCACCTAATTGACCTTTCCAATGTGAATTCCTTAGATAGGGAGCCATTAACATCCACTTGAGCAACTACATCCTTTAATAGAGTGTTGACCATATTGCAAAAGGCATTGGGAAATCCAAATTCTTCAAGGGTCATTCTTATGAATGACCATTCCATCCTATCATATAGTTTTTCAAAATCCAGGAGGAGCATAAAAAATTTCTATCCTGAATGTCTAGCCCATTCCATTACCTCCCAACTTGTGATGAGATTTTCTAGTATATATCTCCCTTTAATGAACCCAGTTTGAGTGTTGTTGATAAATGAGGGAAGGATATCCACTAGTCTCATAGATATGATTTTAGCAAGAATTTTATAGGATACATTTAGTAGTGTTATAGGTCTCCAATTTTTTATCAATGTTATGTCTCTCTCTTTCAAGAGAAACTTGATGATACCTTTGTTTATGCTACTACCAAGAGATCCTTCCTTGAGACCTTCCTTGTACACAAGAAACAGATCATCACAGATCTAGTTTATGAATGCTTTGTAGAACTCAATTGGGAGCACATCCTCGCCTGGGGACTTTCCATTATTTAGTTTTATTATAGCTTTTTGGATTTCCTCTTTGATGATCTCACCACTTAACATTTCTACTTCTTCACCATATATTTTCCTCAAAATTATGCTCTTTAGATAATCGTTGGCATTCCCGCTCTCCTCATTTTCACCTTATGCTTTAAATAGTTCTTGGTAAAACTAGAACTAATTTTTGATAGCCTCCTGACTAGTTAGTGAGGTTTCATCCTACATTATCTGGTCTATATGCTCTTTAATTCCTTTTTCCTTAATATACCTGAAGAAGAAATTTTTTCCTTTGTCTCCATTGTTGATCTAATTTATTTTTTCTCTTGTTTTTAAACCTTGAATGTGTTTTTTTTGAATTCTCCTTAGATATTTCTTTTCCAGAGAGAGTTCCATGCCCGAGGATTCATTGTAAGGGTCATTTTGCAAGTAGTTTTCTACCTTGAAGAGTTTTTCTTGAAGAAAATTTTCTACCTTTCTTCTATCCATTGCCCTTTTCCTGCCAATGGTTTGAAAAAGCTTTCTCCAAATTTCCACATTCTGATTCCATATTTCAATTGCACTCTTATCTTTAAGCAACCACTTATTAATCTCCCTTCGAGTAATGAGCACTACTCTACAATCTTCATCTTTTAACGAGATTATATTTAGAAGGAACTGGCCTTTCTTAATTTTTTCTTTGACCACACCATTATTGAATAAGATTTGGGATTTTATTAGATGGCGGTTTGATAGTGTATATGGATAGATTGTCACTTTGCAGCCTTTATCACCATAACCAAAACTGAAGTGATTTTATTGATATAGAACCTATCCAACCTACAATAGATTCTTTTGCACCCTTGTTGGGAATTGCACCATGTGTACCATATAGTGGTATTTTCCTTCATTCCTTCCAAGGGATCAAATAGATTCAATTTTCTTTTCATCCTTTTCCAAAAGTACTTCTCATTACCCTTCGACCCCATGTCAATGCCCCCTTTCTTATCCTCCAACTGCTCCACCATATTGAAGTATCCTCCAATTATCCAAGGGATATCCTACAATCTACACAACCATTTCTAGAGTTAAATTATATCCATATATTCATTGGGGGCATAAATTGAGCATACCCCAATAGTGGTGTCATCTTTTACTAGTTTGGTCCACACTACCCTATTGTATGGGGAAGTTCCTTTCTCTTGGAAAAATTGTGTCTACTTTTTGGATGATGGAATAGTTGTACCCCTCTCCCTTTTTCATGGTTGGTTACAAATTTCTTAGAGTCTTTCCAAATAAATTTGATATTTATTTCCAATATAAACCCATTTGCTTTTACTTGTTGCAGGAAGACAACATTGTTGTCTCTTTCCAAGTTACAAAATCTTCTTACAATGTGCTTCCTATTTGGGGATTCAAGTCCCCTTACATTCCAGGACATATAATTAAGATTCATGGCAGTCTAATATGTGAGAGGTATCCTTTTCATTTCTGAAACTTTCAAAACACTTGGGGATGTTATCTTTTGTTTTTAGTCTTTTAGACTTTCGAGTGGGGATAATCACGCTTGTCTTTTTCCTCTTCTATCTGGTCATATGGAAGCTACCCCTCCTAATTGGGAGTACTTTTTCCTTTCCTTTATTTTTTGTTTCTTTGGAGCCCATAGAAGGTTCCCTTCTTGTTTCAACTTGTACTTTTGTGACCAATTTATTGTTTAAGTCCCCCTTGTCTCCTGTAGGAACCATTTCTTTGAGAGAATTGACATTATTAACTTTAGGGGCAGTAGAGTCAATTGAAACATTTATTGCCTAATAATCAAGGGTCTTATTGTAGCACCCATCCTAACAAGACAAGTCCCCTTCAGTTCCTATTGGGATTTCCATACTTTTTTTACCATGAGACAAAATCTTGTCTCCAATTTTGTCCATTATAGCACATTTTTCCTAGATTATTTTAGGGGAGTTGCATTTTCCAAGACCAAGTTCCTTTTTTTAGTGCTACCATTAATAGATTCTTTTTTATTTAAATTTTTATAGTCCTCCATGATCATAATAGTGGCACCCACGACATTAGTAAGAGGGTGTCCCCCTAAACCATTGCAATTTTCACTATCCTTATGGTCTTTTGGTGGGTTGTAGGGTCCCACCCTACTACTCTTGCCCTGTGTGCCATTATCAAGATGGTTTTTATGTTCTATTTCAAAAATCATATTTTTGACCATACAAGTGGTCATCCTAGATTGAATTATTCTAGTTTTGCACCCCACAATAGGGTTTAAACTATTTTTATTTGTATTATTATTTCTAAAATTCATTTAGATTATAAAATATTTTGTTTTATCAAGTTCAATTATGTTATTTTTATTTTCTTCTTTTTTATTCTTGTTTTTCCTTTATGCTTAGTTAAAATTTTGTCCATGACAGTTTGTTGAGCATTTTTCTTGGTAGTTGTCAGATTCATCCCACTTCTTGAGGTAGGGTGCGGTTTAATGGAGGTTGCCTCTTTATAGCCAGAGTCCTTCTAATTGCACATATTGACATTTCCAGTTGTAAGAACCTCCACTTCTTTGCTTAGGGCATCAAATTGATTATATATTTTAATTGTGCTTGGTGTTGTTGCAAATCATCCCTATTAGGATTTGTTGCTTGGCTAGGTTGAATATGATGGTGAGGTTCATCTTCCCCCTCATGAATCAAATCCTTTTAAATACTTAGAGCCTTTCCTAGGACCTCTAGGTTTGTCGAATTCCTTAATCTAGCACGAGAATTTCCAAACAAAGGTGAGCTCTTGTCCTCTTTTCCATTTATATTTTGACTATTCTCCACAATAACAGCTAGATTATTAGGGTTAACATTAACATTTTTTTTCAAGATAATGGGACAAATCCTTCTAATATGTCTTTTTCCTACATAAATAACAAGCATTGATACCCCCTAACATTTCAATTTTGCAAGAAACATTTGAATCATCTAGAATAAAGTTAATAGTTTTTGATATTTCTATCCCAGTGCTAGAGCAATCAATTCCCTATCGTCAATATGAGGGAGGGAGGACTTAGTTTCCTCTATCCTCACCACATTCCCAAAATGGGCTAGCACCTGTTCAAGAAGATACCAGAGAAATGGAGGGACACCTTTAACCACTATCCATCTTGGACAAGATAGAGTGAGCACCTCATCCCCAATGGCCTCTGGTGACCAATTCATGGCCCAAAAGATGCATTTACCAATATTCCAAAACTATTTGTTAACTACATGTTCTTGCATACTTGTTTTCTCTTAAAAATTTAAGAACAAACCCTTTTGTATCATTTTCATAGTGTAAAATAAATCATGTGTTTTTTATTCAATACATTACTTAACCATTCATCCATATATTTTTGGGTTGGGAGTTTTGCTGGGTCCCCAACTGTAAAAATATTCCAATATTTCTAAGACTATTGCATTCAATTTTTATTACAACCCCCATTTCAAGGTTAGGTGTGAAGGTAAGTAATTTAGGAGACTCAGGAGGGAGCTTTCCTTTTCCCCTTCCATCATTGTCTCCTACACCTTCCTCAATGTTGGATGAAACCAAACACTTGTCCTAATTTCCCAACACTGTTGAAGGATTTACAACACATTCACAAGTAAAACATACAAACAACCAAAACACGTGCACAAGCAAAGGCACATTTAGAAGGTAAATAATGAGCCATGTAATGACGGAAAGCAAGGGAAATTATGACCAGTACCACCTTAAACCTAGTATGCCTTAGGGCTCCTGCATGTCCTTCACTTTTTGTTCATTCATTTAATTTTCATTCATTTGAATTTAAACTTTCAAAATTTATATTAGTAGTGCAAATTTTAGTACTTTGGGCTACTTCGACAAACACTACTGAATTTGACTCCATTTTCTGACAAATGTACATCTTTCATTCGACAAACATTTGTTGAACAATCGACGAATTGATGAAAAAAATTTCATTGCCATTTTTTCATTGAAATTTTGATGATGAATTAGACGTCGAAATAACAATGCAGATTCGTCGGTCGTCAGCATCAAAAAATGGCTTAGATGTTCATTGGAATATCAATGAAAAATTCATGTATCCACCGACGAATTACAACCAAAATGCAATTGCAATGGCTCTTTCAAAGCGTCAAAACAACACCAGAAGTTCATCACCATTTTGACGAAATGGGCAAGGAGTTACGACGAAGCCTTCAGTGATTCGTCAGTGGCCTTCGTCGAAATTGGGATGAAACAATGCAATTTTTTTTTTTAAATATTCATTGAAATGTACCATCGCAGAGACTCTTGGCGATGACCACCAAAACCAACCCATCGGTGAGAGTTCAATCATTGACATAGGATAGAAAACTCACTCTGATAGTCCATGTCTTGCTGATGACTTCTGTCGGCAAGACAAATCTAATGCCACACCAATCTGACCTCTTCAGGAGTTTTGAACTCTACTGGTTATCAACAAGACATTCTGAGCATTTCACCGATTAAACAAGTGTCTAAGAGCAAGTAAATAGATGGAACCTATTAATTTCTTATTTTTGGGTTCTTTAAATCATAGAATAGATACCATCTTCTTGTGTATAATGTACTTATATTCATATTTGAATTTGAGACCAATTGTCATTGCACATTCCATTTTACTTGCACAGAGTATTCTATAAACAATATATTGATAATGAAAAATGATTTATGGTGTTGTACAACTCTACCTATCATCACAATTTTGTTGTTCCCCCCTAGAGAATCCTACAAAGAAAAGTTTACAATACCAAGTCAAATAATATGAAAAAGACTTACTTCCATATAAATTAAATGATTATTCTCACAATGGAAATTGTCTAATCACAACAAAAATTCCATGAAAGGTTATCCATGCTTCATAAGAGATGATTGATCATACATATAGACTCAAGATGCATAGAAAAAGCATTACACTTGAGAACAACCAAGGGCTAACAAGGGAAGGAGTTAAGAAATGTCTGATTGAAGAGAAAATGTGTAGGGAAAATGTTGAGCGTGTCAAGAGAATAGAGCTTGTAGAACATATTCTTGACCTAATCAAGCTCTTGAACAACTTAAACAAAATTAAAATACTAACACATACATGAGACATGTAATGAACTTCCAATATTTGCTATCTTTTTCATTAATGTAGAGGTAGGTAAAGGAGAAATAATTATAATTGTAACACTATTCATAGTCCAATAAATTATGTTCATAATTTGTGTTCAATGGACCTCAGTTTTATCATTATCTGCCCATCTAATACCATATTTTAATCCAGGGTTCAACCATCTCATATCTAAAGAAGCACCTTCAATTAACCATTTAAAGTACTATAAAATAAGGTAAGACTTTTACTTGAGAAAGATTGGGTACACTTGTAGGATTAAAGTTCTCGCAATCATCAGGATTTATTGGCACACAGACACAACCTGCAACATATGAAGTAATGGATGACTACAAGTTAGTGAAATGGTCCTTAATATGTGACTGGTTTGCAAATTGATTGGTAGAAGATAAGGTTACAAACAGATCTACATAAAAAATTATGAGGAAAATCTATTGTAATCATCAAAATAGCTGAAAAGTGCAAAGGAAAGAGCCGAGCTACATCTCTAGAGCCTAAAAAAACACATGCAAGAAACATAAAAAAAAGAACAAACCAGTTTTTGGATGAATAAAAAATGGTGCCTTCAGCAAGTGATTCATATGCTTTCACACCTGACGGGACATTAAGAATATTTTAGTCTTCCTCTGTGAAATTAACTACTTATAGAAAAAACCCAGAACCAATATTATATACCTCCATATCTAGCCGAGGGTAGGTATAAGAGAAAAAAATTTCCTCAATGCAATGCTAAAAAATATCAATGTGTGTGTAGGTTTGTATTACTCAAAATATCATTTCACTACCTAGGGAAAAATACCAAAGTGATGTTTTAAATTTCAATCTTCACATAGGCTCCCTTATTGCTACACATGCATATACAAGCATTATTCGAGCTATAAACTATTCAAATATTAAGGATTTAATGAGCTATAAGATGGAAAGTTGTTGTTTAGACATAATCCATCATCTTTTACATATCTTTATTCACTCCTAGTGCTTTAGATAAATTTGTATAAATGAGATAGAAATGTGAATCTTTTATGAAAAAGAAAATTCTTAAAAGGAGGGGGGAGAGAGCAAAGGGTAGGGGGAAAGAGAATGCTTGAATTTATAGAAAAGTATAACATTTTGATCATGATAAAAATGAAATGAATCTTAAGTTTGAAGCATTAATATCATTTAGAAAATTTATGATCAAGAATGAATGTAAGTAGAGAAACTTTTGCATACCTGCAAACGGTACAAAATTTCATGGTTAAGTGGAAGCCTCCCATCAACAACAAGATCCAAATATCCGTGTATCTATCTCAATCGAGCCTCTAAACCCTTCAGAGCTGTCAATTTTTCCACTAACTTGTTATGCACAAAAGTCAAATTTTAGAGTTATGTCACCACTAAAAACATAAGAAATAGAGCTTTGAAACCAAATCCACACACAACACAATGTGGTATTCATACAAAGCCATACATTGAAACTAAACTCAGAACATTGGAATGGAAATAACTTCAAATTATGATGCAGAGCATGGATTCAGGGTATAAAGAATCATTTTTTTGTCACCATAGTGAAAAGTTAGCACTTTCTTTCATCTTTGCATATTGGTTTGATGCTTCAAACGATGTGTTTCTTATATTGAAAAGTGCATTACCTTATTGAGCTTTTCTTTGTTTCGAGGATAGTTTAATATTATCTACTTAACAGGGCCAACCACGTGACAGTGGAAGATCATTTGGCCCTCCCCCCCCCTCACATCACTCTCAATTCCCCATACCCAATCATATAACATTAATCATTCATTCATCCATTAATAACATATAACATTCATTCATCCATTAATAACATATAACATTCATTCATTAACATATAACATTCATTAATTAACATATTCACATTCATTCATTAACATATAATATTCATTCTTTCAGTTTTTACATATTATCAAAAATATGGTTGTCATGATATGATTACAATCACTTTTTTTCTTTTTTCTTTTTTAAAGAAAAAAAAATATGAAGTGGAGTATCGTTTTCTAAATCATTTGTCCCCCCTTTAGTTGTTCTGCCCTCTGCTCGTGATCTTAATGTATGCCTAGTCGTCTGGTCATGACATGGATGTCGCTGCAAGGGGGGGTTTGCTACAATAACAAAGAAATGTTAAATTGATATGTTTTATTATTATTGTTACAAGTATTTCATTAATTAAAACAACATTAGAGTGGTTCTCTTTACCTGATGGGTCCATATCATGTTCCTAAACTTCTGTTATAGATTCATGGTCAACATGTTGAACACCCTCTAAATCCCGATTTTTAGTTGAAACATGAAAGGTTACATTAATTAATACACCAATTGAAATTAAATATGTTTAAAAGAACATTAGAGTGGTCCTCTTTACCTAATGGGGCCACATCATGTTCTAGATCTTCTCTAGCCTAATCATGCTCAACACGTTGATCACACTCTACATGCTCTAAATTTGAAACATGAAAGGTTACATTAATTAATACACGAATTGCAATCAAATATGTTTAAAAGAACTTTAGAGTGGTCCTCTTTATCTGATGGGGCCACATCATGTTCCTGATCTTCTCTAGCCTAATCATGCTCAACATGTTGATCACACTCTACATGCTCTAAAGTACCGAGATGCACACCATGACCTTCATCTGCAGGTTGTGCTCCACCCTCACCAGGCTGCATTCCAATGTCATGTGTAGTATTATCATTGCTTCAATGTTTAAAACAAATAGGCATGTAATTACTTTATGGTGGAAATTAATATTGAATAGATTGTACAAGTATTCAATTTTAAATAAACTTTATTGAGTTTATTTACTTGCGTGTCGGATGCAATGGAAGATTGTGTTTTCCTATTCAAGACTCTTAGGCATTTAGCCACGACTCCATAGCTTTGTTGGAAGGAAATCTTCAGGTCCTCTTCTGTGGGAACTCTGTTGAATTCAGAGCCCTACATTTTTGCATAAGATCATGAATTTTTCTTCTATGGTGTGATAAAACAAAAATTGTTTTCAATTTATTATTTGGATACAATATTTCATTTATTGATACTTACAATTCATGCGGCTAATTTCATATAACCACCAAAGCCAAGTTTGTGTTGCTTGTGTTTTTCTAGTCTTGCCTTTGATTCCTTCGATGTGTCAGGAAGCCTATGAAAATTTTGAAATATGTTAGATTATGTAAAAAGAAAGAGTAACCAGTATATAATTACATTATTGATAGTATCACATACCTTCCTTGGCTTGGTGGTGTCTTTCCTTTTTTCTTTTCAATTTTCTCCTTTCCATCCGACACCAGGTCCTTCCACTCCCTCTCTGGAATCATGGGGGGATGATCATAATTTTTGTTCTTCTCTAAATGTGACCTATATTGGTCCCTCACATACTTTAGATAGGTACCAACTTTCTTAAGGACCTTGGTTCGGTTGAATGTTTTATCACCAAAGAGCACAACTAAATGGTTAATGAGCTCATCTTTTAAATCTTGATTTTGGGCATTCCACCTTGTACGTATGGTGGGCCTGAAGAGCTCCAATGTAATATCACTTAGATTTTTATAAAAAACATCATTTCCTACAAAATGATCATGGGATCAATAGTCTAAAAAGAGCAATCAATAAATAAATTTCAATTGGATTATATATAATAATAATTAAAACAGGGTAGAAGATACAGAGGTTGGTGAAAAATTTGTAATGTACAAAGTGGCACACATATAGGAAATATGTAATTAATATAGCTGCCAAATTACATATTTCAAAAAATAAATAAGGGCAGTATGGCGTCTCTGGTCTCTGCATGCCGAGCTAGGGCATCTGCACCCTAGCTCGTTCCCGTTTTCTTCTTGGTTGTGCGTTGTGAGGGGAGAGTGTTTGTCTGCATGAAGGGGGTTTGGTTTCTATAGTGTTTGGTGGGTGACGTTGGAAGGCATTTGGTGGCTGGGTCTCTTCTGTTTCTCACTGCCTTCCTTCATTTGTCCCTGGCACTTGGTGGCTACGGCCAGGTGTTTGGGTGTGTTGTTGTGGCGTGTGTGGGTGTCAGGTGCTCTGGTGGGGTGTGGTTGAGCTGGAGGGTGAGCTGCGATAGGTAGTGGGTGGGGCTTGGTGTGGGGTGAAGAGAGTGGGATGTGTGCTGGGTTGGTGGTGGTTGCTACTATGAAAGGAGGTATTTTGTGTGCCCTCATCTGAGGAGGTGTTGGGTTGCGTGGTGCCCTTTTCCCTTGGGTGTTCTTTCTATTCCTAGGGCTCCAGTGGGCTTGCATGTCAGATTAGGGCATTTTTTCCTATATGTTGCATGGGGAATCTTCTGGGGTTTTCCCAAAAATGGACTTCCATTCGGTGTTTGGTTCGAAACCCTCTCCACAGGGCTCAAATATTTTTGATAGTAATCTTTTTTTAGTGGAGCCTGAAAAAGTCAAGACGGGCTCGATAGGAGGGCCTAAAATTCTGAAGATTAATGGGTGCCTCGAAAGGTGTAAAGAGAGGTCGAATGTAGTCATTCTAATGGAGATGTTGGTAGAAGATATTGATTATTATTAAAGGCATTCTCTTTATTGCAAATTTTTGGGTTTGAAAATTTCATTGCAATTCTTGGATACGTGGGCTCAAATGACATGGATGCCAGAGGGGGAGATGGAGATCTGCCTTTTGGAGAATAACTATTTCATGGTTACATTTGACTGCATGGCTGATCGTAATAGGGTTTTTGAAGGGGGTCTGTACTTTTACAACCAGGTGGGCTTGTTTATTAAGCCATGGCATGCTGGATTCAACCCAACAGAGGAGCTTCCGAATTGGGTTCTAGTTTGGGTTCATCTTCCAAGGCTCCCTATGGAATGCTGGCGCGAGGATGTGTTGTACTTATTAGCCTTGAAATTGGGGAAACTTGTGGGTTCGTCACAACAAACACAATTCAAGAAGGTAATGAATTTTGCCCGATTTTTTGTGGAAATTGACTTAAGTAAGCCATTGCTAGACTCTTTAGAAGTGAGTGCAAGAGAATATTCATGGGTGCAACAACTAGATTATGAAATGCTACCTTTTCGTTGTCATTTCTGTCATGAGTATGGTCACCTCCAGCGCAGATGTCCAAAGGCCAAGCCTTTGGAGACTTAATCTCCTCATCCTTCAAATAGTCTGCCCAAAGTGGATAAAGGCAATGATCCCATTCAGGGTTTTGGTGGCAGGGAAGATGGTGTTACTCCCATTAGAGGCCAAAATAGAAATAAAGGACATAGAAGGACTTTGAAGGACAGGCAGGAGGAGGACACCTTCAATAGGTTCGAGGTGTTGGAAGATCTTAGTTAGTAGGAGGTGAACTTGGGATTTTTGGATCTAGATCATGGGACTTTGGATATTGATTAGCATCGTCCTTCGGTTGAGGAAATGCATGCTCCCCAATAGGAGGGGGTACGAAAGTGCTATGCTTAGAGGAGGCCGGGAATGATCCTGGATAGGAAAAGCTTAATTCAAAGGTGATTATGGCTCTGCATGTTGATGGGACTTTGGACCTGGTGACAGATCGACAGATGGGAGTTCAGGA
Source organism: Sequoia sempervirens (assembly GCA_007258455.2). Lineage (NCBI taxonomy): Eukaryota > Viridiplantae > Streptophyta > Pinopsida > Cupressales > Cupressaceae > Sequoia > Sequoia sempervirens. Next base: position 80,464 of record VDFB02221142.1, on the reverse strand, counting down.
TGAGTTGGGTGGTAGTGTTGAGGTAGTGGAAGATAGTGCGGATAAGGCTCACCTCTTGCAAAAAGTGGGTTCGGAGGTGGGTAAGAAGAATAATAAGTAGTCCTCTCAGTTGGGTATTTTGCAAAAAGATCTCAAGAAGGGGGGGTCAGAGAAAATTTCTAAGCTGGGAAGGAAGAAGGATGTGGAAAAGATTAAGATGATAGGGGAGAATTTGGTGGAGTCGGGGTCAGTCAAGACTCTGGATTCGCATTTTTCATGCCATTGAAATGCTATTTCTCTCTTGGAATGTATAGGGCTTGAACAATGGCCCTAGACAAAAAGTTGTTCGGGATTTGATTAGGCGTCATTTGCCTGATGTTCTTTTTCTACATGAGACTAAGCTCTCTGTGGAGGGTATGATGGATTTAGTTCCTAAGTTATGGAGGAATGGTGAATTCCAATGCACTGGTGCTCATGGGTCTTCTGGAGGGGTGGCGTGCTTATGGAACCCACAGAAGATCTGCCCCCAATGGTGGGTGTCTTTTAAGTCCTCCCTTTCCATGGTGGCTTCTTGTTTTATGTCAGGGGAAATTGCTCTCTTCTCCAATGTGTATGTGCCTGTGGAGTTGCAGGGAAAGCAACTCTTGTGGTCCTACATTCATTTAGTTCACAACTTATTTCCTTACCATCCTTGGATTATTGGAGGTGATTTTAATGCTATCACAGAGCTTGCGGAGAAGCAGGGTGGTATCACAAGGCTGGAGACTTTGGCGTTGTTGCTTCAGGACAATATCTCTACTTTGAATCTTGTGGATATCAAGCCGGGAAATGGTCTATTTACTTGGAATAATAGGAGAACAAGAGATGCTTCTATTTCAGAAAGACTTGATAGATTTTTGGTGTCTAGTTTTTGGTTGGGGGACAGGTGGATGACTAGTTCTAAAATTTTGGATGGTCGAGGTTATGATCATTGGCCAATTAAGCTGGTGGTTGAAGTGCCTCAACGGTGTGCTAGATAGACCTTTAAGTTCCAACTCATGTGGCTCAGGGATGAATCTCTTCATGATTTTCTCCCTGGCTGGTGGGATATTGGGAAGCCAGCTTATGGTACTACTATGTACTCTTTCTCAAAGAGGCTCCAGTATGTTAAATACAGGTTGAAAAGATGGAATAGGAAGCATTTTGGTAATTTGTTTTAGGAAAAAAAGAAAGCTTGGGATAATATGGACCTAATTAATAGACAGATTCATGACCAAGGCCTCTCGAAAGAGTTGAGTTCGTTAGAGATTGCTGCAACAAAAGAGGTTGAGGAATGGGAGTTAAGAGAAGAATTTTTTTGGAAACAAAAGTCCCATATTGAATGGCTTCAGGATGGTGATAGGAACACTTCTTTTTTCCATAACTCAGTTAAAGATCAAAGGAAAGGTAATGCTATTTCTTCTCTCTTGTTGTCTGATGGGGAAACTTTGTCCTCTTCGGCTTCTATTTCTGTTGAATGCATTATATATTTCTCTACCTTATTCTCTGAGGATTCACCTCTAATGGAGGAGGATGAAGCACAAATTCTTGATTGTATCCCGCAGTTGGTGACTAATGAAATGAATGAATTGTTGCTTTCTCCTATCACCTTGTCGAAGCTTGATAATGTTGTGTTCCAGATGAAGAAAGGTAAAGCCCCTGGGCCTGATGGATTCCCAGTTGAATTTTTTTAGGAGTTCTAGGAAGTGGTTAAATTGGACCTCTTAGAGGCTGTTCAGGAATCCTTTATGCATAAACAAATGTTGAAGTCTCTGAATGCTACTTTTTTAACTCTTATTCCAAAGAAGGAGGGAGCTAATTCTTTGGATATTTTTAGGCCTATTGTGCTATGTAATGTTGTGTATAAAATTATTACTAAGTTGATTGCGGAAAGGCTGAAACCTTGGCTTGGTGGGTTAATCTCTGAGGAGCAGGGGGGTTTTGTTGTTGGAAGACAAATCATGGATGGGCTTGTTATTGATGCTAAGACCATCCATTCTATGGAATCCTCAAAAGAAAAATCTATGTTTATCAAGTTGGACAAGGCTAAAGCATATGATCGTGTTAAATGGAACTTTCTGTTTAAAATTCTTGGAGCTTTTGACTTTGCTAAGGGTTGGATTGAATGGGTCAGGAGTTGTGTCACTTCTTTTTCCTTTTTGGTGCTTATCAATGGTGAGAACACTTATTTTTTTGGTGCTTCTAGAGGCCTTAGGCAAGGAGATTCTTTGTGTCCTTACTTATTCATCCTTCTTGCGGAAGGCCTAGGAAGGCTCATTCATGCTCAGGTTGCTAGCGGCTTGCTTCAGGGTTGGAGTTGGGGAAATGGTATTCCCCCTCAGTCTCATCTTCAGTTCGTAGATGATATGGCTTTGATGGGTAGGGAAAAGGTTGAGGAGGTTCTCAAATGGCACAATGTGTTGGACAGTTACTTGGAAGCTTCTGGGCAACGCGTTAATGAGGGGAAGTCTTCATCCATTTCTTCCATACTCCTAAGGTTATCCAAAGGAGAATTTTCAGTATTCTTCATTTCCAGATTGGTTCGCTTCCTTTTTCTTATCTTGTAATCCCTCTTGCCATTCGTTCTCTCCCCAAAAGGTTTTGGCAAGAGACTCTTGACAAGTTTCGAATATTGGTCAGTCATTGGACTTGTAGGTGGCTCTCTTCAGTAGGTAGAGTGACTCTTCTAAAATCGGTGGTCCAGGATCTCCCTCTTTATAGATGCTTTGTTATCTCTGCTCCTTCTAGTTTTATTAAAGATTTTGAGAAATTGTCTCGTTAGTTTTTGTAGGCTGGTAATCTTCTTCATAGAAAATGGAGTTTGGTAAAGTGGGATATTGTGTGTAGGCCAAAGCAGGAGGGGGGTCTTGGTCTACGACAGATGGATTTAAATTGGTAGGCCTTGGCTGCTAATTTTTATTGGCGTTGGTGCTCACAACAACACATGTGGTGGGCTAAAATTTTAACATTTAAATATTTGGGGGCAGTGGAAAGTAGGGAGGTTGTAAGATTCAGTATGGAGGGGAGAGGTTCTATGATCTGGAGTACCCTTAAATAGGGTGCCAAGCTTGTTAAGTAGGAACTTTTTTGGATTTGTAATGGGGGTCGGGATGCTCTCTTCTGGCATGATTCTTGGGATGGGCATCCACCCATTGTGTCCTCTCATCCCCACCTCCATGACTTATGCCAGATTTTCAAGGAGGCAAGTTGGTGTTAAGTGGCAGACTTCAAATCTCAACAATCATTTGGTCAGATTTCTGTGTCTAGGTGGAAGGACCCCTTGGATTGGCCTCCTGGTGGTGCGATGGAGGATCATCAAGAGCTTTCTAATATTTTATCGAGTTGTGCCTGCAATTATCTCCATGGGAGTGATGTGCTTGCTTGGGGTCTTGATTTGAAAGGAAAATTTTCAGTTGCCTTGGGTTATTAGGTTTTGGATACATAGGTTTTTGGGAGCTCCTAGGTTTCTTGGTGGAAGCACGTTTGGAATAAATTTGCTTGGCCTAAGTGTAATTTTTTCTCTTGGCTCGTGGTCCAAGGTAAGTGTCTTACTTGGGACAATCTTTGGAAATGAGGGTTCTAGGGCCCCTCCATGTGCATTGTGTGTGGTCAGCATGAAGAATGCTTATCACATCTCTTTTTTTAGTGTTCTTTTGTTAAGGCTATCTAGCATCACTGGTGGATTCTCTGGAGCTTACCCTGTTGCCATGTCTCTTCTTTGGAGAATTTTTGGAAGAGACAAGGATCTTCTCCTGCCACAACCTCTTTTCTTAAAATTGCTTGGAGCATTGGTCCTAGTTTGATTGTTTGGAAAATTTGGTTGGAGCGTAACAGAAGAATTTTCTTGGATAAAAAATTGCTCATGGGGCAACTTTGGAGGTGAATTCTTGGGGCTCTGTAGGAGACTTTGACTGCAAAGTGTGACTTGTCTGTGCCGATTAATCCTAGGGACTTAGGTGTTGTTAATGCCTTGGGTTTTGTCATAGGGGACATGGGTATTTTGAGCAAAGTGCATCGTAGGAGTGGGCACGAGAGAGTTGCTCGTGAGGGATTTTGGTGTCTACCTACCCTGGGGGAGCTAAAAATCAATACGGATGGGTCATCTAGGGGTAATCCTGGGCATGCTAGGGTTGGTGGTATTGGTAGGGACAACCTTGGAGTGGTGGTTTTTTTCTTTTCTATGTATCGTGGTTTGCAAACTAATAATCTTATGGAGGCAAGTGCTATTCTCTTGGCGATGGAGTGGGCGGTTGGCCTTGGATGGCGGTGGATTTTTTGTGAATCTGATTCTCAGGTGGTTATTGATATATTGAATAAGTGAAATTTGGAGGATGTGAATTGGCAGCTAGCTATGGTTTTCAACTAGATTGTTTATATGTGCTCTTCTTTGGAGTCCATTGTTTTCTACCATATTCCGCGGGAGTGGAATAGGGTGGTTGATGGGCTGGCTAGATGGGCATTGGAGAGGACTGATTCTTGGAATGTGGATGATTGGGGCAATCTTCCTAAGGACATGGCCCCTATTCTTGAGGAGTGGGTTGCTAAGGATATGAGGTGCTTCTTGGGTGTGAATTAATTCTTGTTTTTTAGGGCCCCTTGTGGCTTCTTTCTTTAGACTTTGTAATGTTGTTCTGATTCAATAAAGTTTTTACCCTCTTTTTAAAAATAAATAAATAAATAAATAATGAAAACATTTTAAAGTACCTGAGACCTTCTCTATCTTTATGGGAACGAAATCCCCAATCACCACAAATGTGATCAAAAATGTTCCCGTACTAGTAATACGAGAAGATTCAAGAAATGCTACTAAAATATCACTAGTACTAGTGGCCTCTGCATCCCCAAGTACATGTCCTAACACATGTTCTAGCATGTGTTTGCTGCCAGAGGGTGCACTAACAGATGCCTGCATGGTATGTGTTTCTGACATTTCAGACGACAATGTATGCACAAATGATGGGGTCAGATGATGTGATGTATGCGCAGGAAGATCAGGATGGACACTTGTACTAACCCCTACTCCTTAGGCAGCACTTGCAATACCCTGATCATGGCCAGGAGCATTATGAGGATGCAAAAAATCCTGTAAAAACAATACATTTTAGTTCATGACATAAAAGAGTACAAAATATAAAACCATGAATGAACTTATGTTATAATTAAAGACCTCATGACAACTTACTTGCAAGTTTTGTGATCTCTCAGTCAATATTTTAACCCTCTCTCTTATCTCATCTGTTTGAGGCACTATGAATAACAACTTAAGGATTTCTTCATTGCATTTTTTTTGGGTCATCCTTATCATATCAAGAGGGTTTGTTGAATAAGTGATGTCATCATCACATGATATTGACTGCACCTCCCTATGGATTCTCTCATCTACTACTGGTGCCTTTCGCCGATCAATCAACTAGAAAAAAAATATTAAAAACATTATCGAAATTAACCCAATAAACTTATGAAAACAACATAATAATAAAACATTTTTCTCGTATCTAATTTGTATAATTACAATGAGGTAAACCTGTTAGGTAGAAGCTCCTGAAGATACATCGTGATCTATGCTCTAGGTCGGAGCCTTCTTCATACGATCAATGTCCCACTGTGACAAAAATCAAATATAAAAAAACTTTACTGAAATGAAACCAAAGACTTATGAAAAAAAAGAAAGAATAAAATGGTATATTGGAGTCATTAATTGGAGGTTGGGTAAAATGTTACATAGTATGTACCACCTCCATAGTAACTGTGTTTGTAACTAAGTGATTCAAATTTTAATCGATTAGAAACTCTTCCCCTGCAGTTATTGATTTTATCGCACATACGAATACACGGTTTCCCTCAGGCACCTCAAATATGCAATTGGGTTGCTTATTTGTTGACCCAGGTCAAGTACTATTTATAAACCCTACAATATTCCTTGATGCTTTTGGCTTTCCATCAATGTACATAGCCACTCCTTTATTTTGATCCTTATCTTTTAGTTGTATATAATTTGCTAATAGTGCATACCTACACATACTTCGTGTATATCGAACCAGTTGCATCCAATCTTTGTAACTGTAAGAGGGTTCGACATTCTCCATCAATTCAGTAACTTTATCGTAATAGACCTTTATGCCGTCCATGTAAAATAGGCCCAAACCATGTAATGACGATGGTGCTATGTGATATATCCTCTCGTTGACACAAAAATCAATGTTTATTGGAGGAAGTTCCTTGGGTACCCATTGCTTCTGTAGATGTTTGTACCTCAAGGGAACCTCAACGTTGCCTATGCTCTTATCATCATAAGAACTTGAACCCCCTTCAGCAAGAAAAAAGTTCATGCGTTTACAAAATTTTCTTCTAATCTTTTGACCTCTAGTTGATCTCCCTCTTTTAGACATACTATATGTCTCACTTTCCTCTTCTCTTCCTGAATTTCCCTTGCTCAAGGAAGACAAATCTAAAAAATACCCATTTGGTGGTACCTACACTCATAAGGATATTGGATGAAGTTCTTTCATGGTGATGTGATCCTAAGGTGAAATTATGATTAATCTATCATTTCATCACTAGAATTTCACAGGTTATAAGGTAATCAAGTCTTGATAGATTGCAAGTTATTGTTACTACCGTCCAAATGTGTCCACAAATCAAGTCTACTTAATGTTTTAACTCCCAAACATTGTAACAAGTGTTAAATGTGACTATGGTCCACCAGTTACACAACCAAGGCCTCAAATGTATTCTCTAATTATAATCAAAGGACTTTTTCTCTTCATTCAATTAAATAAACTTGAAGGGAAACACCACCAAGTGGTTTATTAGACACCTACATGATTAAAAATAGCAGAAAATTTACATTTAATTTCCATATGTCTAAGTGGTTAGCGGGGAGGGAGTGTGTACTAGGCCTAGTTAAGTCATCATAAGTTTATGCTTTGTCAATAATTTTTTTTAAGTCATCTTAAATCTTCCTATGTCTAATTGCTAGGAGACTTTTTGTATGTTTTAAGGTAGGATGATTGATGAAAGATTCCAAAAATTCTTTCTCCATGGTATCTAGGTACACATAGCAACGGTCTTCTCTTATATGGTTGGACATGATTTAAAGAACTTAGCTAGTAATTATTCATTTAACCTAAGGTTTTCTCATAATGCCATCATTGGAAAAGTATGATCAAATTCTTCTATTATGAAGAATTGGTCTATGTGCCTCTAGTAATCATTATAAATGTTTGTAAGGATAAAATGACTAATTGCATTAGGTAGGAGAGAATCAACTTTGAGTTCTTCAAAGATTATATTCCTCTATTCATAATTTTTAAGGGTTGTGTGTGGAGGTTATCACTACCAAGAAGGGAGGAGACCTTTCCTTGTGATGGAACTTCAAAATTTTGCTCTTTGTGTTCCATTTTTATCTTTCTTATGTCTCTGGTCATCTATGGTGTTTGGGAAAAGCCTAAGGTTGGGGTTTTACCTTTGTCTTCATGTAAAACCCTAGTGTTTATCTTACGCCTTGGGTTGGATGTTTTGGGCTATTACTTTTTAGGGAGGGTTTTAAAACAACTTAAGCCCCATCACTTCTTCTAGGCTGGGCCCCTTTTGATTTATTGTTTTATTTCCTTCGCTTGAATTTATTATTTCTTAAGTCTTGGATGGTTTCGTGCTCCCTCATTTAAAAAACAACTTATTTCATTGTTTATCATCAGCCTAGTGATGTTCCCTTGTTCTTTTAATAAATGTTTTATATTTCGTAGAGGGACAAGTTTGCGTGATCGTAGATCAATTATCATTTGATCTCAGTCGTTCCCCACCATCTCCTGATGACCCCACCACACTGTTTTGGTTGATTGCAATATCACTGGTGAGTGTCACATGTCTCATTTAATGAAGCCGAAGAGATGATATAAATACGTTGATACATTTATCTAGTTTTAATACATTATGTAGCGGGTTACTAAAGCATTTATGAGATGGACAGGTTTCAAATCAACGGAGATGTTATAATCTCGGTAGGAAAGGTGCTTGATGGTTAATGACAAAGTTGGCGACTGTGTTGAACAAACAGGATTACCAATGGTTGAGATCCATGGTTTCCCGCCATATCGTGATCAGAAGTTGCAAGGTCTTTATCGATCACGATATCGCGGGCGAGTGCCACGTGGATTTCCTTGGAAAAGCATAGTATGGTGGGTCCTTATTGACATGATGGAGATCATGTCAGTTTGTTTTGAAGGTAGCCATTTGATCATCTAACCAAAGTGAAGGATCAATAGCTAGTATTTGAATCTGCATCAAATGTGATTACAAGGTTCTATTCTATAATTTCATATTTCTATTTTGCCCTCCTAGAGAACTAAAATCTCAAGATTACAACTTCCCTCCTAGAGAACTAAGTGTTGAAGAGAGCCAAGATACAGACACTAGACAGATGGCATATAGGTCATTTGTAGCAGACAATGAATTTTGATATACAGAGACTCAGATGCATGTATTTTGATGGAGTAAATGAAGATATCTAAGTTGTGGATTAAGATTTTGGTATCAACTGTTTGTTAAATTTATGTAGTTATTTGATTGTCTCCATTTTGATGCTTCTCTATTGTTTAAATTGATATAACAAGTTTATACTCAGTTTATCATTGTACATTTGCTATATATGTGTGATCTGGTTATTCGGTTCTCTAAAGTAGGGATTAAAATATTTTAATCAATCATAGCAATTGGGAAGTGTTACTTGGATTAATAAGAAGAATCACATAACTAGAATTTCCATTCTATCTCAAGAAGAGTTTGTCAATTATTCACTTCCACGTTTACACAAGTTGTAAACAATTTTTGTGCCTGACAGTTTGAATTATTTCCATTATTGAAATCCACATTTGCAGATATTCATTAGACTCCATATACCCAATAAGGAACTGGTCTCCCCTTGTATTCTTTTATAATTTTTATTATTCTTATATATTTTACATTTACATTTAAAAATACACATACATATGCATTTATTGTTTTCATTTATTTCTCATGTAGTTTAATAGTTTGATCGTTTCATATTATATGTGTTGAAGACTTTAGAATTTCAATTACATTAATTTATGGATATGTTGTATCTATAACACTACAAAACCATATCTCTTTCCATTTACACTTGCATTTAGAAATACACATTTATATACATAGATATAGATTTCTTTAATGATGTGTTGCATTTATTGTTCTAGGAGAGAATCAATAATTGCATTTTACATTTACATTTAAAATACATATACATACATACATATATATATATATATATGTGTGTGTGTGTGTGTGTGTGTGTGTGTATCATTTATATTAGGTGTTGAAACAACCCATTAGGTCTGCACATGGATAAAAATTCATAAAATCATATCTCCCATACATATTTTTTTGAAACCTAGGCTTGAACCTCTCATTTCACATGCTTTTCTTCACAAAACTCTTGAGGACAACAGCTATAGCTTCTTTAATTCTCATCCTACGCCATATTCATGCATCCTATAATTACAACAGTATCCATGGGGCCTCTTACAAGCTAAAGTAATCACAAAAAGTGTAAGAGACCATTTATATCATGTGTGGACAACAAAACCCTCAAAAAAAGGGTAACTCATATTATGATTTGTTGGTGAGCTGTATGGACAAAATCATTAGCACCAACTCATTCTTGGAGTCTTTTGAAAGAGAAGTTAATTAGGTGGCAGTTAAGTACAAACCTTATAGTGTCAAGGTGAATGAGGTGATCAATTTTGATTGGCCAACTGATGAAGAGTACCAAAATGGGTAAATGTATATTTAACTGAGGAAGAGTGAAAAGGAGTAGGCTACTAATGGTTGACAAATCAACTGTTGCCAGTTACAATAGATTCAATTTTGTTTTTTGGTGATAGTCTAGGCTCAAAATTCTTGAAGTTTTTTGTTGCTACATCAACCATTCTCAGAGGGCACGATGAACAAGAAGATTCTCTAGGGAGATTGTTGTTGTAACAAATTTTTGGAATATCACAAGGCGGTCCAATTGGCTGGTGACACGTGTGCTTTCTGGCCCAATGCTTGTTTTCTCCTTATTTTTCTATAAGGAGGATTTCAAGGCTAGAAGTATGGGTTAGCAAGTTAGATATTTTTGGTCGAGTCTATATGAAGTTGCAGAGAAAATTGTAAAGTCTGATGGTTTTAGGAAAATGCAATTTAGGTTTGAGTCATTCTGTAGTAGGTTTTGAATTCATGGGGATTTGATTTTTATGACAGTATGCATTTGAATTGATATGATTAATTTGAACTCATGTCTCTCCATTGTACAAGCATATCTGAATTTTGAATAAAATGATCAAGGGTTGTTTAGTTCATCTCACTATTGTGGTGTGTATGATTCTTGTTTTAGCTTTAACTCAAGGAATTAATTCAAATGCTTGAATGGGATTGTAGGTGGATATGTTCTGTATAAGGATTTCATAAGTAGTATTGGGTTAGAATACATATTGATGAGATTGTAAAGCAATGTTATCAAGGATCTTATATGTTATGTGTTAAATTTGTCATAAACCCTTAGATGCTTATAAATTTGACTCTCCCAATGGATATATGGCACTGATCTAAGTTGTACTTATTCATATGGTTCAGTATTTGTTTTCCTTTACCTAGAGCTTGCTACAAATTAAAAATCAATGACTATCTTATACTGTAAAATGTTGTTGTAGTTATCTCATGCTCCAAATAGTTGATATTAATATTGATAAACAACCAATTATATTCGATATTATCCTATTATGTTGAGCTATTAAATGAGATTATTTGTTGTTGTTAATGTTGTTTATGATAATGGTGCAGAGGTTGTAAACGTATTAAGGGATCACCCTCCCAGGTCTTGCAGAGCCCAAAGTGTAGGTCTTTAAAATCCTCATCAGTTGGTCCAGGTCATTTGAGTTGCCCTTTATTGGAAATTGAAATTTCATAAGTAGATTAGAAGATCAACCTGCTTACCATAAAAACAACCAACACCTTGTATATTTTTGTGGTGGAGATATTAAAGAAGAATTGTATGCCTCTATTTCCATGCATTAGATCTACCTTAGCCCAGCATATACTTGGGCTAAGTCTACAATTGCTTCAGACTCATGCGATGAAGGCTATGTGTGATGAAATCCTAGACCTCAGCTAAGATGTGGGTAGATTATGGGAGTTTTGCCAAGAACTGAGGCTGGTCGATAAAAATGCGAAAGACTAAGCTATTTTATTTTTTTTGTCTTATCTTATACCATTTTACGAGAATGGGGATGCCAATGTACAAGAAGATCTTTGGAAACTAGGCATGAAAATTGCAAGTTGAAGAGAATGTGGGTGCCAAACTTATAGTACTCATTGCCCCTTGGTCATCGATTTTCCTTGAGTGCCCTCAACCTCGTCCTCAACACTGGTATTGACCTTGTTTTCACTCCTCCAAACTCTTCCTCGATGTTGATATTGACCTTGTTTTCATTCCAAACTCTTCGTTGGCACTGGTATTGACCTTGTTTTAACTCCAAACTCTTCCTCGACACTGGCATTGACCTTGTTTTCACTAGTCCAAACTCTTCCTCGACACTGGTATTGACCTTTCACTTCTCCAATTTGATGAGCTACAAGCTGGTTTCATTAGGTTTTACAGTATGTTAATTAAATTGAAAATTTTGGTGCCATTTAGCTAGGTTTTAATATTCTACAATATAGTTAAGTATATATTAGCTATATTTTACATAATAAATAATATAATTATTCAACTTATTATAATTATATATTATATTATTTAACAAAATTATTAAATACATATAAAATTATTATAATTAATAATTAATAATAAGTATATTTTTATATAATACAAAATATAATTAATATAATATATATTTAATATAATAGTAATATATATTAATATGAGAGAGAGAAACTAAATTTTGATTGGTTGTTTCATGTCAACAATCCAAGGATGGCATGTGTCCTTGGGGAGTTATGCTCAAGGTAGCATGCCATTTGATTAAAGATATGATAATTCTCCTTTAAGACCTCTTCAATGTACCCATTGCACACTTAAGGAGACAAAGATAAATATAGGGAAGAAAATATAGAGAGAGAGGGAGATAATGACAAACATACAAATAGAAAGGGAGACAAAGAGGTAGAGAGAGGTAGAGAGATAAAGAGATAAGGATGAATAGATAGAGATATAGGGAGGTTGATTGATATATCTCTCCCTATTGCTCTCTATATCTCTATATCTCCCACTATCTATGTCACTCCCTCTTCCCCCCTCTATCTATTGAGCTATCTCTCCCTCTCCCCCCTTTCTCTCTCATTCACACCATCTCTCCTACTCTATATCTCTATCTCTATTTCTCTTTTTATCTCCCTCTCACTTTTCTCTCCATCTCTTTCTATCTATATCCCTTTCTCTCCCTCCCCCTCTCTATCTCTCCCTCTATATCTCTCACCATCATTCCCTCCCTATCCCCCTATCCATCGACTCTCTATCTCCACCTCTCTTCCTTTCTCTTCCCATATATCTCCATCTCTCTTTCTCTTCCCATATATCTCTATCTCTCTCTCTTTCTCTCCCCATCTATCTCTATCTCCCCATATATTAACTAGAAGCCATGCAAATACAATGGTATATGTTGGTAAAACTATAATAGTGTTTTATTAAAATATAAGTAGCTTGCCCATCTTTCTAATGTCAAGCCTTCTTATAAAAATAGTGTTTTATTAAACTATAAGTAGATTATTGTCACCACTCTTCATTCAACATGAAATGCCAAATGTAGCAATTGTTTTGTTGCTTTTGTCAAGTTTCATTAACCAAGATATTTACTCGGTTGAATAAAGTTGTGTTATGACCCTTAAAATAATTAGACAATATTAGCGAGATTAGGAAAGGGAGAAAACTAAATTCCTTCAAAATAGGGGTAGTTGTGGGTTTGTTGGTTTTCTTTGTATACTATATACTTAGTTCCTCTAGGATAAATAAGTCACTTTAGATCATTTTCTTAGTTGTGTATCCTAACTAATATAGAGTAAGCTTTTTCATTTTAATTGACTACTACATAATAGTTTATGTGTTGAAATAATTGTTTCCATTCTTTGTATTTTTTACATTGGAATACAAATCATATTTAATTTCATGCCAATATAATTCTTTCATAAATATATTTGTTTGAAATAATTTCTTCATAACCCATCTAATCAAATCATAATTAACCTGTCAAAAAGGCAATAGGAATTTTCTAAAGAAAAGAACACTTGAACCAATCATAAGTGTATGGCCTTCGAAGAAAGGAGTGATCCACCTTAGCAATAACAACTACCTGATTTAGACCCGGGTATGTGCAGGATCATGATGGGCCAAAAAGTGGCAACATGAAAAAAGTAGCGTTTTGAACTCACCAAAAAATGCAAAAATCTCGAGTTGACTTTTTTTTTGGGTTGGGTGTGAGTACATTGCTCCATAAAAATTCCCAAGCCAAAGTACTACAAATAGGATATCCCATTCATGTCTAATATCTAATTTGAAAAATATTTTAAAATGTAATATTTTGGTGCTATAAATCGGATATCTGATCTAAATCGGATATCTGATCTAAATCGGATATTCGATTTTTGCACACATATACCCAAGAGTAATTAGGTGGAGGGTAGGCAAGAGAGAGGGAGAGAGAGGGAAAGGGAAGTAGAGAGAGGGAAAGGGAAGGAGAGAGAGGGAAAGGGGGAGAGAGAGAGAGAGAGAGAGAGAGAGAGATATATATTTAGGAGGGGGAAGGGAGAGGGGAAGAGTGTTGAGGGTAGAGGATAAAAGGTTTAAGGGTTTATGGTTGAGGGGTAGGAGGGAGAGACTTGAGAGAGAGAGACAAAGGGAGTGGGAGAGAAATAAAGGAAGGGAGGGTTAAGGTTATAGGTTAGAGGTTTTAAGGGTTAAGGGGAGAGAGATAGAGGGAGTTAGTGAGTGAGAGAGAGACCTAAGAGAGGGAGAGGGGGTAGGATATTGAAGATACTTTAGAGAGAGAGGAGGAGTGGGAGGGAATATATAGAGGAGGGAGGAGGTTAAGGGTGAGGTAGATGGTTTAAGAGGTTTTAAGGTTTAGGGTTAAGGAGTTAAGGTAGAGGAAGAGAGAAAGAGAGAGGGAGTTGAGTGAGTGAGAGAGAGACTAAGAGAGAGGGAGAGGGGGTGGGAGGAAGAGGTGGGGATAGAGTGAGTGAGTGAGGTGAGAGAGAGAGGGCTTGAGAGGAGTGGATTGCTAGGAGGGAGGGAGTGGGAGAGAGATAAAGGAAGGGAGGGTTAAAGGTAGAGGGTAGATGGTTTAAGGGTTAAGGGTTTAGGGTTTAGGGTTAAGGGGATAGAGATAGAGGGAGTGAGTGAGTGAGAGAGAGACCTAAGAGAGGGAGAGGGGGTGGGATATTGAAGATACTTGAGAGAGAGAGAGAGGGAGGGAGTGGGAGAGAGATAGAGGGAGGGAGGGTTAAGGGTAGAGGGTAGATGGTTTAAGGGTGGAGGGGAGAGAGATAGAGGGAGTGAGTGAGTGAGAGAAAAGACCTAAGAGAGGGAGAAGGGGGTAGGAGAGGGAGAGACTTGGGGATAAAGTGAGTGAGTGGAGTGAGAGAGAGACCTGAGAGGGAGGGAGTTGCTAGGATGGGAGGGCTTGAGAGAGAGAGAGAGATAACAAAAGGAAAGGAGGTTAAGAATTAGAGGGGTAGGGTTTAGGGTTAAGGGTTTAGGGTTAAGGGAGAAGAGAGATAGATGGAGGTAGTGAGTGAGTGAGACATAAGAGAGAGGGAGGGTGGGATGTTAAGATACTTGAGGGAGAGGGAGGAGTGGGAGAGATAGAGGGAGGAGGGTTAAGGAGTAAGAGGGATATATGGTTTTAAGAGGTTTAGGAGTTAAGGGTGGAGGAGAGATAGAGAGTGAGAGTGAGAGAAAAGACCTAAGAGAGGGAGAAAGGTAGGAAGGACTTGAGATAGAGTATGAGTGAGTGAGTGAGTGAGAAAAGAGACTTGAGAGAGAGTGGTGCTAGAGGAGGGAGAGAGACTTGAGAGAAGAGAGAGAGGAATAAAGGAAGGAGGGGTTAAAATTAGAGGTTTAAGGGTTCACAGTTTAGGGTTTAGGAGGTTAAGAGAGATATAGAAATTGGAGTGAGTGAGAGACCTAAGAAGAGAGGGAGAGGGGTAGGATATTGAAGATACTTTAGAGAGAGGAAGTGGGAGAGAGATAAAGGGAGGAAGGGTTAAAGGTGATTAGAATTAGATGGTTTAAGGGTGGAGGGGAGAGAGATAGAGGGAGTGAGTGAGAGAGATACCTAAGAGAGGGAGTGGTGATAGGAGAGAGAGAGAGAGATAAAGGAAGGGAGGGTTAAGGGTTGAGGGTAGAGGGTTTAAGGGTTAAGGGTTTAGGGTTAAGGGGAGAGAGATAGAGGGAGTGAGTTAGTGAGAAAGAGACCTAAGAGAGGGAGAGGGGGTAGGATAGTGAAGATACTTGAGAGAGAGAGAGGGATGGAGTGGGAGAGAGATAGAGGGAGGGAGGTGTTATCTCTCAAAAATGTAGGCAAAATGCCTCAAGAGGTTGCCAATCTCTTGGTACGTTTCAGGGTAACAGAAAAGGCCAAAATGGTTTAGACCTTCTTCTCTTCAGGTGCTACTAGACCGAGGCAGGTATACCTATATGAATGAGGCATACTTGGTTTGTGTTTATGTCCTAAAATAATTCATCCACAATGGAAAATGGGAGTGGATAAATGAATTTTATTTTGGTATAGATTGTATAGCAATATCAAGGCTAAAAATTAATATGTTCAATTTAACATATGTAAAAATGAGTGAAACCTAAATGGTGAAAATGTATAGACTAGTGCCTTATTGGGTATGTAGAGTCAAATGAGAAATCTAAAATGAGTAACTTCTTTCTGGCAGATACTCTAATTGTTTGGAAAATAAATTTGAGTTTATAACTTGTCTAAACATGCAAGAATATGATTACCAAGTTCTTCTTAATGATCCAAATGAGATTCCCTAATTACTATATCAACTAAAAGGATTTAATATTTTCTTGAAAGAACCAATTAATCAACCATACAAATACAACAAGTGTGCACCAATAAACTGAATATAAGCTTGTTATATCAATTTAAATAACTAGAAAACATCAACCTTGGAGACAACTTCAATAATACTTTCAATTAACACAACAAACAACTGATACTAGAAATACGACACCACATTAAATGATTTTCATTGATATCTCCATAGTTTCAAACATGCATCATAGTCTCATAATTGCAAAACATTGTAATCTACTGTATCTTTCTCCTAGTTGATATTCGCTATTTGCTATCAAAAATGGATATTTATACATCAACTGCTCAAAAGGACATGTCCTTTCAGAAATGTCTTATGTTAAAACAATAAATAATTAAAAAGAAGTAATTAGGCTTTGTTAAGCCACAAATGAATCTTTGACAAGTGGTCAAAGTAATTCTGGTGCTCATGTGTATTTGCATCTCCCAATGCATTCCAAATCACAATCTCCATTTTCACCATCTTTTCATTCTGTTCGCATGCTTCATCCAGTGTTGTAGCTTTCACGGTAGTTGTCTTCAGATTTTCTTGCAATATTCATTCACTTTCACCTTTCCACCTAGTCATTTCTTTTAATTTTCCTCTATCATCAAAGAATGTAGTCAATCCATTTTTGGTGGCATCAATTAATCTCTGCGCATCCCCTCTCAATTCTTCAAAGAAGTCTTTGTGCTTGTTCATAAGAAGATTTTCAGCCTCAATTGCTACATTATCAAAAACATCCCTCTGGTTTATTTCTTGAAGCTTCTCCAAAATCCTACCACCCATTCTTTCATGTTCTCGCAATGCAACAAATTTATGTGAGTGTGTTCCCCAAAGCTTATTCAACCAAGTTGTTAGACTGGCTTGTCTTTTCTTAATTATTGCTACAAGTGCATCATATTTCCCTTGAGAATATGCACTTGATCCTTCCCAATGATCTTTTGCTTGTGAACTTTCACCATGAGTGAGCAGCTTGGTTAAATTCATTGTAACTCCTAACAAATCTTTCAGGCGGTCATTTTCTCTCAACATCCTCTCATTATTCATTTTGTACATTTCTCTTTTCTTGATTAACATTTGTATTTGAGCTTTGTTCAGTTTTGCTACATTGATTCAAAATTTGCAGTTGCCACAAGATCAGCCTCCCCAACCTTTAGATTCATAACACGCCCGAATGCTTTCTCAATATCAATGAAAATTGATTTCCTATGAGGTGGATACAAGGCCCAAATCATCAATGACCCTTCATCTGGATTGTATTTTGACCCTGCATATACTACTGTCACCTTTTCCAGGCTGAGCTTATGTGTAGCATTACTGTCCTTTAGAAAACTATCAAAGAATAATGCAGAATTGAGATCCAACCCTAGAAAGATCATAACACCAACATTTTCTAACATTCTCCTTCCCTTGTTAGGGGTCATACCCGCTATCTCTCTATCCACACTCATCTTTAGGTCCTTCAATAGTTGTTCCTCATTACTTGGTGTAACATTATCAACCATTTCTCTTATCTCTTTTCCCTTTTGTTTATACAAGAATAATTTAAATTCTGGAGAATTTATAAATTCATTATCTGATACAAATGAATTATACTCCACTTGCCTTGCATCTGTAGCTATACTCTTTTCCACATTTAATTCCCTGGCAGGGCAGGTGTTGTCCTGAGTTCTCAATCTTGACATCTTATTGGATTGACCCTGTGGCACATTACCCTCAGATGCATGTTCCCGAGAAGATAACAACTATGTATCTTGCAACCCTTGATTATATTTTTCTACCACCATTTGCTTCCAGGTTCCTAATCATATCATCAAACTGATAGGGTACATGTTGATATCGTCCAAATTTTATCTTTTGTCTAGCAGAATTGATATACCCTTCTAGATCAAAATTCTTTCTAGGTGATCCTCTTTCCATGTTGTATTGCAGTAGCTTATCAAGAATCAAATTGTACCCTTCCTTTGCTAATACAGTAAAATCACTGAAGCACAACGTACTGGGCATAAAATCCTATTTTCCAAAGGAGCTCAAATTCATAACACTAGAAAAGTCCATATGCCTAACAATTTCCAAGTATGCAATCCTGTCCGGGATTGTTTTAGGAAAAATGAATGGGGCATCTTCAAATCCGTAAACCCTAATCATGGTAGCATCATCCAAACAATGCCAATCCCCCAAATTGTGATTAATTGTCCCATTGAAGTCCTTAGGCCTGAGAAATCTCTTTATCTCATCAGATAGAGAATAAGCACATGGATGATTATAGAATTTGTACAATGGTTTTAAAAAATACTCCTCAAAGTGTATGAAACAAGAATTAGCAAACCTGCTATCCCAAACAATAGTCCATAATTGAACAAGTAATGACATACCTTCCTTATCAAATTGGGAAATTCTCATCTCCTGAGGCCACAACCCTAACTCTTGTCCAAAATACAACACTATGTGCATTAACAATGAATAATGCCTAAGATGTAAGATAGAGGCTCCACTTTTCACTACCATCAACCCAGAATCAAGCCCCTTAAAAATGTATGAGGCATAATCAAAACATCTAAAGTTATGATATTGAATATTTGCTGAAATAATCATAGGTACAATTGACATATATTCTGGGACTTCCATTCCCAATACTTGGCCTATCAAGAAATAAGTATCCTTCATATAGGGTTCAAAAAGATCAACATGGAAGGGGGGTCCATCACTATCCTCTAATGGAAATGGTTTTCCACCCTGTCTAATTCTGTGCAGTGGCAACCTCCAACCTTTATAAATTGTGTCCATCCTCCCGAATTCCCTTTCTAATTCTTCACATATGATTTTATCATTGCAAAACCCTTCCAATTTGAAAACCTTGCCTATTGTATCTTCTAATATATGTATCAATGGTTTCTAGGATGGGTCCCATATGGCTTTGAGTTTTGAATTATAATGAGCGGCCAACAATCTCACCAATTCAACATTGACAAATACATTAGGGCAGACCAGCTTTCCCAGATTAAGCTTGCATGGATTACATACTGGTTCAAAACTATTTCTCCAATAGTAATGAAAACTAAAAAGTTCATAGCCTCTTATTGGTGTCCAAATATCTCCTATGAGCTTACATTTGTCATCTAGTTTATCCACTTCTACCCTAAGTTGTGCAGATCACCTAGCTTTAGGTCCAAAGCCAGGTAATTGGTCGATAAGATCTTGGCTTAGCTTCCGCTCAGTTCCCTCTGGCTAAATTTCGGTTTTCGATTTTTTCCCTCTAGACTAACTACTTTCCCCATGTTTTCTCTCCTTCAATTTTCCTGAACTAGTGGCTTCCATTCTTCAAAAATTGCAGAAGTCAAAACTACATAAGTCAAGGCGTAAAGAGCTTACTGTATTTTGCTTGAAACTTTTGAGTCGAAAAATGCCCTAGTTCTTCATTCGTCCTTTTTCTTTCTCCGCTATCAATTCCACAACAGTGTTTTCAATTGAATTTTCCTTAATTCATGAAGTTACTCATGCTTCGTGGTGCCATTAATGTTTTACCTGAAACATGAGTGTAGCAGGTCTTTTTTTGAAACTCTCACTGTCACATCATGTAATATTGTTTGTGAGACATTTTCAAATCTTGGGCAATCCTTCTGTTAGGGATTCTACCAACGTTCATTAAAAAATTCGCTAAGAAACTTTTTAGTTTCCTCGACACTTCGAGTCTCCCTGAGAGTTATTTTGATTCACTTGTATCTTTGCTATCGATAGATCATATATTAATAAGAAGTCTCGTAGTTTCACCAACATTATGAGTCTCCCCGAGAGTTATCCCTTCAATCTCAAGTATATTGCTATAACTCCCACCGATGCAAACATGTTGTGACTTTGTAAGTCAGGCAGATGTTCTTCCGCTTACTTTGTATCTCACCGAGATATTTCCTTTGGTTTGTTTTTTGATCGCCGAGACAATTATTTTCTTGTCGATGGAACAACACTCGACATGACTCTCATATCTCTCTCTGATGAAACTAGTCTCCCCAATGATCAAAACATATCGCCAAGGCTTTACAAATGCAATCCTATTGGTGTGACATAGGGGGTCAGCAGAACTCCATGAACTCATATCGACAAAATCCTCCTTCAATTTACCGGCAAGACCAAATGGATGCTACGGGACTTCACTTTGATAGCCCAAGTATTCCAGATATAGTTCTTTGTGCTTCGGTCGATAAGACACATATGTGCTCAATATGACTCACCTTGATGAATTTTTTCTTGCCGATAGGATCCTTTTGTTGTTGAGACTAAGAGTTTTGCATCATGCCGATACGATTCCTTAGATAAAATTATATCGGTAAGACATTCACGACCTCTTGCCGATGCATTGAAAAATATGTGTTAGTATAAAATAACTTATAGGTCGGGAAGACCTATATCATCTCATACTGATATGATTTTATATATTCAAATGCTTGGGGTCAGGTGAATTTTATGGGACCAAATGGTAAATACTGACTACAACGTGGGCGAAAAATAAAAATACATCAATTTTATATTCATGATATGGGCCTCTTTGGAAAAATTTCATGAGCACATACAACTATAAAGTTTTTAAATTTTATAGTTAAAATGAGGGTTAAGGGTAGAGGGAAGATGGTTTAAGGGTTTAGGGTTAAGGGTGGATGGGAGAGAGATAGAGGGAGTGATTGAGTGAGAGAAAGACCTAAGAGAGGGAAAAAGGGTAGGAGGGAGAGACTTGAGATAGAGTGAGTGAGTGAGTAAGAGAGAGACTTGAGAGAGGGAGTGGTGCTAGGAGGGAGAGACTTGAGAGAGAGAGATAAAGGAAGGGAGGTTTAGGGGTTGAGGGTAGAGGGTTTAAGGGTTAAGGGTTTAAGGTTTAGGGTTTAGGGTTTAGGGTTAAGGGGAGAGAGATAGAGGGAGTGAGTGAGTGAGAGAGAGACCTAAGAGAGGGAGAGGGGGTAGGATGGAGAGACTTGAGAGAGAGAGAGAGGAAGGGAGTAGAAGAGGGAGGAATGGGGGAGGGTTAAGAATTAGAGGGTAGATGGTTTAAGGAGTTTAAGGTTTAAGGGTTAAGGTTAAGGGTAGGGGAAAGAGATAGAGAGGGTGAGTGAGTGAGAGAGAGACCTAAGAGAGAGAGAGGGGGTAGGAGGGAGAGACTTGAGATAGAGTGGTTGAGTGAGTGAGAGAGAGAGACCTAAGAGAGGGAGTGGTGCTAGGAGGATGAGACTTGATAGAGAGAGAGGGAGACAAGGTTAAGGGTAGAGGGTAGAGGGTTTAAGGGTTTAGCATTTAAGAGTTAAGGGTTTAGGGTTTAGGGTTTAAGGGTAGAGGGGAGAGACATAGAGGGAATTAGTGAGAGAGAGAGAGACCCAAGAGAGGGAGAGGGGGTAGGAGGGAGAGACTTGAGAGAGAGAGAGGGTAGAGGGTTTAAGGGTTTGGTGTTTAAGGGTTAAGGGTTTAGGGTTATGGGTAGAGGGGAGAGAGATAGAGGGATTCGGTGAGAGAGAGAGAGGGAGGGAGTGTGAGAGAGATAGAGGGTAGAGGGTTAAAGGGTGGGGTAGAAGGTGGGGTTAAGGGGTGGGGAGGGAGATAAGAGTGAGGTGAGAGAGGGGGACCACAAGAGGAGGGAGGGGGTGGGAGGGGTGAGGACTTGAGGAGAGGGAGAGGGAGGGTGGGGGAGAGAGAGATAAAAGAGGGTAGAGGGTAGACAATTTAAGGGTTTAGAGTTTAAGGGTTAAGGGTTTAGGGTTTAGGGTTTAGGGTTTAGAGGTTTAGGGTAGAGGGAGAGAGATAGAGAGTGAGAGAGAGCACGGAGAGAGGGAGAGGGGGTAGGAGGGAGAGACTTGAGAGAGAGAGAGGGTAGATGGTTTAAGGGTTTGAGGTTTAAGGGTTAAGGGTTAATGGTTTAGGGTTTAGGGTTATGGGTAGTGATGTAACTTGTTGTGACCTTTTCACACATCGCCACATTGCAAATGGGAACCCCCTAATTTTTTCTTCTTTTGGGTCTTTTGGCTTTGTTTTTTTGTTGTCTCTCTCTGTCTTTTCTATCTTTTCGGGGATGTGCCCGCTTGAATGTGAAATTTTGGTTAAGTCTGAGAATTAGGGTTTTGAATCTTCCATCCAGTTTGAAGTCAAATGGAGTGAATAAGTTGAAATATGAGTTTAGCAATTCAGTCAGCATGCTTCCAGCTAGTCCCCAGGAAAATTTCATTGAATTCTGACAACTTACTATTTTTAGTAAGTGCCTAATTTGGGACATTTTCCTCAGCACTATTGAAATTCTCTCCACCACACTGCATCTAGGACATGTCAAGCTACTTGTCTACAAATCTTGAGCTGAAACAAACAACTTTCTATTTTTAGCAAGTTCATCTTTAGGAGCTATTTTTAGGATTTATATGCAAAGTTTTTCAGTGCATGTCTGGAGATTATTTCTGGGTTTTCTAAGATCTACGCAGTGATATAACATGCAAAATGAGATGATGAATTTCAATATTCAGCCTTCAGAGGCTATTTTTAGGGTTTGCATGATGAAATTTTCTTTGCATGTCTGAACATTCCTTGTGGGTTTTTCAAGGGATTTGTAGTGGTATAACATGCAAACTAGGATCAGGAAATTTTTTAGGAGCTATCTTCAGAGGCTATTTTTAGGGTTTGCATGCAAGACTTTTCAGTGCATGTTAGCTTATTCCTTATGGGTTTTTCAAGAGCTATGTAGTGATGTGGCATGCAAGGAATGATGATCACTTTTTGGAGACTTACTATTTTTAGCAAGATCATTTTGGAAGCTACCCAACACCTTAGTATCACGAACAAAGTAAAGTGCAGGATAAATGAGGTCAAACAGAGGCCATTTGATCGACATGCAAGTCATATTAGGGTTTCTAGCTTTGGTACCCAAAATGAGGGGTCAAACGCTAGAATTTTTGAAAATTGGTGTATCCCATTGCGATTAGTATCTTTCAAGCTATCCACCAGTAAAATTTGAGGGAAATCAGAGCACTTACTATTTATAGTAAGCCACTTCTGAAACAGGCTATAAATAGTAAGTCAACATTAGGTGCCAGTGTGAATAGGCAAGTTAACCCATGAGGATCACATCATTCATTTTTCAAGTTAAACAGAGTTGTGGAAGTCTCAAAATCAGAAAGTTGCTATAAATAGTAAAACACCTCTAGAAACATGCTATAAATAGCAAGTCAGCACGAGATGGCAGTGTGAACAACTTAACTAGGTCATTAGGGTCTTGTGGTTGAAATTTCAAATGAATCCAAGCTTCAAAAGAGTGAAAAATTAGAGACTTACTAAATATAGTAAACAAGGGCGAGCAAGCTTAAAAAAATGCCTAAGTCTGAGAAATTTGAAATCCAACATGCCAAATGCACCTTAGCTTGAGAGGCTAAATTGAAGATTTGTCTAAGTCCTCAAAACTTGAAGCTTGACCCTTGAAATGCACCTAGGATGGGAGATGAAGTGAAAATTCCACTAAGTGTTGCAAATTTGAAGCTCCTGCCCTCATATGCGCCTTGGCTACTTGGGTTTGATGGAAAATTCTTCTAAGTGCTTGAAATTGAAAATAGACATGGTGAAATGTGCCCTAGAGTGAGAAATGGTTGGAAATTTTACTAATTCTTGCAAAGTTGAAGCACATCCACCCAAATGTGCCCTTGAAGGGAGATAGCATGAGAAATTTAGTTAAGTCCTTGAAATTTGAAGCTTGACCCTCTATATGCACCTAAGGTAGAGAGGAAGTGATTGAAAGTTGACTAAGTTTGCTAAATTGGAAGCAAGGACCCTAGAATGTTCCCTTGAGCATGATGGGTTGAGTAAATATGACTAAGTATAGAAAACTTGAAGCTCAGCTAGTCATATGCGCCCAACTTTGGAGGAGGAATTAGAATTTTTTTCTAAGTGTCCAAAACTTGAAGTATGACCCTCTATATGTGCCTTGACTTGTAGGAAGAGTTGGAAAATGTTCAAAGTGTTGAAACTTGGAGTAGCTACCCCTAAATGCACCTTGACTTAAAAGAGGGGTTGGAAATTTCTCTAAGGCATCAAGATTTGAAGTAACCCATGATATATGCGCCTTGGAAGGTTGGAAGACCATGAAAAGTTTCTAAGTACTAGAAAATGGAAGCTAGCCATGTCATATGTGCCCTAGGTAGATTGGATGCCATGAAGAAATATTCTAAGTGTCACAAAATGAAAGCTCTAGGCCCCAAATGCACCCAAACTTGGAGGAAGCTTTGAAATTTCTCTAAGTATGCAAATTGGAAGTAAGGAACCCTATATGTGCCCTAGGTAGATTGGATGCCATGAGGAAATATTCTAAGTATTGGAATTTTAAAGTGGAAGCCCCTATGTGCGCCCAAGAGGATATTGGAAGTTATAAATTTTCACGAAGGTGTTGAAACTCAAAGTACACACCTTGAAATGCGCCTTAACATGGAGATGGATTGGAAATTTGTCTAAGTCCCTGAAACTTGAAGCTGAGCTAGTCATATGCGCCCAAGCAAGGAAGGAAGATAGAAAACTTTCTAAGTTATGAAAATTGGAAGCTTAGGGTCCTAAATCCACCCAACCTTGAGGAGAAGAATGTTGAAAATTTCTATGGCAAATAAACTCAAAGCTTGAAGGGTCATATGCACCTAAGAGTTGAGGAGGAAGTTTGATATTTTCTAAGTGTTCAAAACTTGAAGTAGTTACCTCTATATGTTCCTTGACTTGTGGGGGGAGTTGGAAAATGTTCTAAGTGTTGAAAATTGGAAGTAGAGACCCCTATATTTTCCCAAGCCAATGGAAGAGATGAAAATTCAACTAAGGCATCAAAATTGGAAGTAGACCCTCTCATATGCGCCTGAGATAGGAGGAATGCTTGGAGAGTTTCCTGAATAATAAATTGAAAGTTGAACCCTGCAAATACACCCAGATAGGAGGAATAAGAATAAAGTTTGGTGAGAAATATTTTTCTAAGGTATAAATTGCAAAAATTAGATGTACCCCTTCGTCTATGGACACATGAATTTGATGTTTTCTGAGGGAAATTCTCTTCTGGGTACTGGATATCTTCGACAAAGAAATGATTTTGAAATTCTTCACACCTTGCCGAAGACTTTATGATGGAGATTTTACTCAGGAACTTGGTTGATAAATTTCCTATACGAAATAAATTATTTCTAAGGCAGATGGGTTGGAAATTTGGCTAAGGAATGAGGAATTTGAAGATGAGGTTTGCTAGAGGGAAACGATAAACCCTATCAGATCTGGGGATCACTCAGGCTTTGGAGATCAAAACATGGAGATTGGGTAAGTAAAGTGATTTATACTATAATTTTTTTGATGCTCTTCTTTTATTTGTTTTGCAGGATGAATATCGGGACCAAGGTAGGAAGACTTGAAGTGATGGAGCGAATACTTCGAGACAATATTGCAACTGTAGGATGAAATAAGGTTACCTGTTTCAAGCCCCTCCATGATGTATCACTTACGTTCAAATAATGAAGGGAGATGTTATTAGAAATGGCTAAGTCTTGCACCCAACGCAGTCAAGTGAGTGGCAAGAAGGAATGATTGAATCCAAGACAAGAAAATATTTCAAGTTCAAGATGGAGGAAAAGATGAAGGCCTAGGTGTTGGAGACTAACATCATGACAGATTGAAGAAAAAAGTAGAGAAATTCTCCTTAAGTGTAAAGTCCTTCGATGACCCAGAGGATGTTCTCCAACATACTTCACACAACTCAAGATGCAGTGACAAGAAGGAGAAAATCATTGTCAAGCAGGAGAAAGAGGTTACAAGCTTGAAGTTAGATCAAGAACGTGCCTGCCATACCAAGTCCAAGAAATTGAAGCAGTGGTGACCAGACTCATCCAGTTTGCAGTCAAAAGAACAAAAAAAATGTGAACACATTTCCAGATAGGAATCTTCTAGAAGGATGGTGGACATTAATGGCACATTCATTACCCCACTCTTCTTGGTGGTGGTTTTTAGGGTTAGGGTTTATGTGGCCCAATCTGATCCCTTCATTGTAATTGAATATGAGTCATCCATTGGAATGGGCCAACTATAAAAGGGGCATCCCCCCCTCATTTGCAATTCATTAGATTAGCTCAGAGATAGGAATATAGGGAGACAACTTAGAGATATCTTAGTATAGATTTATAGTGTAGATTGAAGAGGAAGGAAAACTTTCTCATTGAATGTTTTGTAAGAAGTTGTTGTGAACACTCTCTCAATAAAAAGAGTTTTCATTGATGATAATTTCATCTTTTGTTGTGAACAGTTATCAAGATTTCTTCATCCTTCCAATTCAAATAGAATCTTAAAGTAGAATAAGTTTCATTTCATGCATGTAGGTGATAGTTGTGGAATGTAGTGTTTAATTTAAGCAAGCTTCGTTAAATCCATACCACTAGCGGGCTCACTGATGGTGGGTTTGCCTTGTGTGGTCAACTGGAATATTGCGGGCTTAACTTCGATTATGTTGGCATGCGTCGTTGTGACAGTGTCTCCATTGTTGAATTATAATTTGAACATTTCTAGTTACTCCCCTTGAAGATTGCACCAGTTCTGTGGAGACTGTCCGAAGTGAGGCAAAGCAGAGCCTGGTTGAAGTCTACAAGAATTGATCGCCATGTCCCATTCCTTATAGTAGATTAGAGATTTCTTATCCCTGCAACCATTTCAATTTAGTACTTTTTGGTTAGTTTAGGAAACAAGATATTTATAGACAAACCTTTCGAGCATTTGGGTTCCTTTCTTCATTGTTGAACAATTTTGTAAGTCCCCTTGAAATACCAGAAAAATCACATCGAGCCAACTGAGACTATCCACTACATGAAGGAACCTTGGAGTTGAATGCATGAAATTTCTCGCAATCTTAGCGTGCTGGATACTTTATTCAAGAGAGGATAGATTCGCCATTGGAAACTTTCTTCTATGTTGGTGGTCATGAAAAAAACATCAACAAAACTGATGGAGCTTCAAAGTTTTATCCTGCCTTACGTCTCTGGTCATCCATGGTGTTTGGGAAAAGCCTAAAGTTGGGGTTTTACCTTTAACTTCTTGTAAAACCCTCGTATTATCTTATGCCTTAGGAAGGATCTATTCAGCCGTTACGTTTTGGAAGGTTTTAAAACATCTTAAGTCTCATCGCTTCGTCTAGGTCTGGCCCCCTTTTGTTTTATCATTTTATTTCTTTCACTTGACTTTATTTCTCCTAAGTCTTGGATGGTCTTGTGCTCCCTCATTTGAGTGACAACTTATGTCATTGTTTGTCATTGGCCTAATGATTTCCCCTTATTCCTTTAATAAATGTTTTTATTTTGCAGAGGGTCAAGTTCGCATGACCGTTAATCAATCATTGTTTGATCTCAGTCATTCCCCGCCATCCCGCAATGACCCCACCACACTATCTTCGTTGATCACGATATCACGAGTGGGTGCCACGTGTCTCATTTGGTGAAGCCAAAGGAACAATGGATATACTTTGGTAAATTAATTCGACTTTAATACATTATGTAGCAGGTTACTAAAGCATTTGTGAGATGCACATGTTTCAAATCAACGAAGGTGTTTTGATCTTAGCAGGGAAGATGCTCAATGGTTAATGACAAAGCTGGCAACTGTGTTAGATGAACTAGATTGCCGATGGTTGAAGATCAATGGTTGCCCACCATTGTGTGATCAAAATTTGTGAGGTTTTTATCGATCATGATATCGCGGGTAAGTGCCACGTGGATTTTGTTGGCAACGTATAGTATGGTGGGCCCCTTGTTGCCACAATGGAGATTGTGTCAGCTTGATTTGAAAGTAATCGTTCGATGATCTGACTAAGGTGAAGGATCAACATATAATATTTGAACTTACATCAAATACGAATGGAGTCATTCGTGCAGTGCGCGAGTGATCTTTAATGGCGAACATGACATCTACTACCCTAGTTTGATCAAAATAAAGAAACTATTATTCTTCTTTTGGTATCACAAAGCATTCAAAACATCTTTGTGGAGAATTTGTGAAGCCGAGGATGAAGTCGCAAGCTGTTACAACAAGGATTTGGGTTTATGCAAGTGCAAATCCGTGAGTTCAATTTCTATATCTCCTAGTTATTCTGAATTCGAATTTGGGGGAAATTTGTTGTGTGCTTGTTGTAGGACTTATTGATAATTGTTTTAGGGCTATAGGTTAATTGAATTATGGGAAATTGCAAAGTTTTTTTTCTATAATTTCATATTTTTTTTAGCCCTAATCTATCTAAGGTTTGAGATAGCAAGGAAGCCCTAGTTTACTCAAGATGGCACTAACAAAGCAACACTCTGGCCAGATTGATTATTTAAGTAGAAAACTATATGATTACTTCCTGGATCAATTTTCCTTGTCAACAAATGATAGGAAGAAGGGATTGGTTTTGATGCAAGGAAAAACCCTAGGGGAGGGATTAGTGTATAATTGTTCCAACATAGCCAATGGTAGGGTTCTTCTTACAGGTTTGGAGATGTTGAGATTGTGGTTTGGATAGAGGAATTTTCCTCACCCCTTTTCGAATGGTTGGATGTATGATATGGGGAAGCTGGTGATACCAAATGTGTTCCCTGATGTAGACTTGCTTAGGGTAGTGGCTGCACGATATGACCCTGTCATACGGGTAATCAAAGATAATGATGGAAGGGTTCTATTAAGCATTAACAAAGAAGAATTCTGATAGGTTTTTTATTTGAGTGAGCCTAGTATGTACTTGGTTCCTATCAATCTTGAGGAAATGAAGTAGGATTATGGGAAGTTGAAATCACTCTTCAGAGCTAAGCTGCTCCCACCTCATTTGGCTAGGGCAGGAGGTTCGAGATTCTATATTAGCCCTAGTGACTAGGAACCTTTTAGATTGAATTGCTTTGAAAATCATTTCTTGGCCACTTTTTACTCACTGTTCCAGATTTTGGGTGTCAATCCTAACATAGTGATGCCTATTGCTTACATGTTCATGGGGGTGAAAATACAACACCCTAACTTCTCTATGACTTATGATTTTGCTTCTTTGTTGGCTGAAAGGATACATGAAGGGCTATTAAAGTTGTAGAAAAATGATACAGGCACCCAATTCTTCTGGTATTCTATGTTAATGTATATGTTCTTGTACAAGAATGTTGATTTCTTCTCTAAAAAGATGGAATTAAGGCAATTGGTTGATGGAGAAAGATTGCCAGTACAGATGTGGACTGCAGATTTATCATATAACAAGGAAAACACTAGTTATGTGCATTTTGACAATTTTTTTGCTTCTAGATTGAGAGCTAGGATGATGGTAAATGTACCCAGGATACCTGAGGGACTGCATGATTTCCTCAAACCAAAAGGGAGGAGGCCAAAATTGAAGGTTTTCCATAACTGGGGTGACATTATTCCATACCCAGTCAACACTGTCTTGAGGGTGTATGGTTTTCAAGAGACCCCTCATATATTGCCATAAAATGTGCCACCAAGGGTGGGATTTGCAGAGGTTATGTGGAAAATTGGTTGTATCCATGAGGACAACCTTACTGGGAAGGGTAAAGGAACATTTTTTCCCAGATTATACAATGTTGTCAGATTTTGTCTTTTTGAAAGGAGGTTGGGTGCACTTTGGGAAATTGTTTGAAGACTATCATTTGAGGTGTGGTCCTAAGAGACAACATGATCCTGAGGGTTTCTTTTCCCTTTTTAGACAAAGGATAAAAGGTGGTAAGTTTTTGCATGAGTTCAATTTTCCTGAGGACTTGATTAGAAATGAATTTGACCTAAGCAAGCGGGAGTTGAAAAAGGAGAAGTGGATAGCTTATGATAAGCTATTGGCTATTGTGCACAAAATGGATCCAAAGTATGATCCATTGTTGGAATTCAATCCATACCATAAGAAAATTGACTTTCTAATGGAGAACTTCAAAGAAATCATGGGCACTTTGAGGACTAAGAAGATAAACTTGGAGTTGATTCTGGGTATACAAGAGCAAGGTGCCAGGCCAACTGAGACGAGGCCAACATACCAACCTACAGGAAAGAGGCCTATTTACAGGAGGAAAAGAGATGATAGCAGTGATGAGGAAGAAGAGGATAGAAAAGGGAAACAAATAATGAAATTGCCTACACAACCAAGTCCAAAATTCAAAATGCCTGGGGCAATTAAGATCATTGATTTGGAATCATCACCTGAGGATAGTCCCTCACCACCACCATCCGAGCCAAGCCCTAAGAGGCAAAAGACTGATCAATCACATGAGGATTTGGTGGATGAAATTGTTGTCACTGATCAAGACATGTAGATTAGTATGCCTTCCCCTCCTAGGCCAACTGATTTGGTTCTATCCAATTTGGATATGAAAGGTAAATGTGTGCAAGCTGCAAGAATGGAGGAATGTAAGGAGTTTATAGATGATAATGCATTTGTAAAAACTCTTGTCTTCTTGCAATTGGTATGGAGAATGAAATTGGAAGAATACCAGCATAAGTGTAAGAAAAGAAGAGAATTGAGACCTTATAGGTCAGACCAGGGGAATGATGATGAAGTGAAAGTTGAATTAATGGATGAATTCAAGAACATCACTCCTGAGTAAGGGAGAAAGCTCGTAAGTTAGGATGGTGTTTTGATTTTTCCTAAATGGGACATTGCAGATGTCATAGCTTTTAATGCTATTCTGAAGTCCAAGCATCCCTTGCAACATTTTGAAGAAGAGGTCAACGCAACATTGCAAGATTATGCTTTTAGTGAAGAATATGAGACCTTGGAAATTTGGGCATTGGTCCCTCAAGGGAGAAAGCCAAATGTTACGGATATTAGCCCAAATTTAAGAGGAGGGTTAATAATAAAGAGGGCTTCAAAGACCTCAACCACTGAGGCCACTAATTTGATTGTAAATGTGGCTAAATTGGCCCAAAAGACTACTGAAAGAGAGGATATTGAAAATAAAATCCTAATGGAGAACTGTAATCTCCTAATTGAGGAATATAGCAAGATGCAACAACAAAATGTTGAGTTGTAGATTGAGGTGGATAGGTTAAGGTACAAATAGATTGGGGAGACATCAAGTTCTCTAGGGATCAGTACATTTCCTTCCACATCAGGGTTAGTTCCTTTGCTTCTCCTATTGTTTCCACACCAAGGTCTCCCAGTCAAACTCCTTCCCTCAACCCTTCTTTGGAATAAATTGATGAAGAAATGGAATACTCTGTTGATACTTCAAAGAAGCAGCTAATGCATAAAATTGAAGAATTATAGGCATCTTTGAAGGTAAGTGAGGAAGGATCCCTTTTAAAACAAAAGGAGGTTGTTACTGCTATATTAAGGCATCTAAATGAGAAGGTAGATAATAGATTGTCATCTATATATTCTTTATATTCTTTATTATTAGATGCATTAAAGAATATTGATAGGGATCAAGAAATAGTGATACCATTAATTGAAAATTGGATCCCTAGGGCCAATGATTTAGACATAATGTATAAGGCCTCAAGGTTTGATATAAATAATAGGCCCCAATAATTAAGGCCTACTCAAATGTTAGTTAAATCATTGCAAGGTTTTCATGCCTTATTAGATGACTTGAGTAGGAAGATCAAGGAGTTGGTGAAGAATTTTGATGATTGGGGCAACACATTGTTACCTGACATAATTGATGAGCAGGGGAATATCAGGTCACTCCAACAGTGGCAGGATCAGGAAAATGAGGTCATCAATGATCAAATTAAATTAATTTGTGATGACTCAGATTATGATTTATTGGTGAGCTGTATGGACAAAATCATTAGAACTGGCTCGTTCTTAGAATATTTTGAAAGGGAAGCAAATCAGGTAGTAGTTAAATACACACTTTATAATCTGAAGGTGAATGAGGTAATTAATTTTGATTGGCCAACTGATGAAGAATACTAGAAATGGGTAAATAAATATTTAACTGAGGAAGAGTAAAAGGAGTGGGCTGCTAACGGTTGGAAAATCAGTTGTTGCAGTTACAACAAATTCTAGTTTTGTTTTTGGTGGCAGTCTGGGTGTGAGGTTCTTGAGGTTTTTTGCTGCAGCATCAACCATTCTCAGTGGGCACTATGAACAAGAAGATTCTCCAGGGTGATTGATGTTGTAACAATTTTTGGAATATCACCAGGTGTTTTAATTGGCTGGTGACATGTGTAATTTATGGACCGATGCTTGTTTTCTCCTTCATTTTCTATAAGAAGGATTTCAAAGCCAGAAGTACGGGTTAGCAAGTTAGATATTTTTTGGTCGAGTCTAGGTAGAGTTGCAGAGCAAAATTGTAAAGTTCGATGGTTTTAAGGAAAATGCAGTTTAGGTTTTGAGTCATTTTGTAGTAGGTTTTGAATTCATGAGGATTTGATATTTTATGATAGTACTGGCATTTGAATTGAAATGATTAATTCAAACTCATGTCTCTCCATTGTACATGCATATCTGAATTCTAAATAAGATAATCAAGGGTTGTCTCGTTCATCTCACTGTTGTGGTGTGTATGATTTCTGTTTTGGCTTTAATTCAAGGAATTAATTAAAATGCTTGAATGGGATTGTAGGTGGATATGTTCTGTATAAAGATTTGATAAGTAGTATTGGGTTAGAATACATGATGAAATTGTAAAGCAATGTTCTCAAGGATCTTATATGCTATGTGTTAAATCTGTCATAAACCCTTAGATGTTTATGAATTTGACTTCCCCAATGGATATATGGCACTAATCTAAGTTGTACTAATCAGTATGGTTTAGTATTTGTTTTTTCTTACCTAGAGCTTGCTACAAATTGCAAATCAATGACTATTTTATACTATGGAATGTCTTGTAGTTATCTCATGCTCCAAATAGTTGATATTACTGATGAACAACCAATTCTATTTGGTATTATCCTATTATGTTGAGTTATTAAATGAGATTATCTATTGTTGTTAATGTTGTTTATGATAACGGTGCAGAGGTTGTAAATGCATTAAGGGATCACCCTCTTGGGTCTTGCAAAGCCCAAAGTGTAGGAGGTCTTTTTAAAATCCTTGTCAGTTGGTCTAGGTCCTTTGAGCTACCCTTTATTGGAATTGGTAATTCCATAGGTAGATTAGAAGAACAACCTGGTTACAGTAAAAACAACCAATAAGAAATTCAAATTTTTGTTCTTTGTGTTCTATTTTATCCTGCCTTGTGTCTCACGGTCATCATATGGTGTTTTGGGGAAAAGCCTAGGTTGGGGTTTTACCTTCATCTAATATAAAACCTATTTCATCTTACACCTTGGATGGGATCTATTTGGCCGTTACTTTTGGGAAGGTTTTAAAACGACTTAAGCCCCATCGCTTCGTCTAAGGTAGGCCCCCTTTTTTTTATTGTTTTATTTCCTTCGCCTGAATTTTTTTTCCTAAGTTTTTGTTGGTCCTGTGTTCCCTTGTTAAAACAATTTATGTCATTGTTTGTCATTCAAAGTGATGTCCCCTTATTCCTTTAGGGGAGAGGGCCCAGTAGTCATGCAGGCTAACTTTCTTAGCATGTAGCAATTGACTGGAATATCATAGAACCTTCATTTTTTTTTTGAAATGTAGACTGGTCTCTTACTTATCTATAACTAAGGTTTGGAGGTGCGACTCATCATGCAACTCACCACATCAATAGATCTTTTGAGAAGTGTCTAAATTTTACTTTTAAAGGTTGACCAAAACTTAATCATGGAACCCCAATAGTTGAACAAAAAAATATCATTTGTTGCTTGTAGAATATCATATTTTATTTAAATTAAAATTAATATACAACCTAAGTGGACCAAATACTTATTGATAACCATAAATCTTTGATATCTCTACCTTTTATATTCAACACATATGGACTAATAGTTGAACACAAAAATCTATTTGTTGTTATAAAACAACACATAATGATTTAAAATAAAACTTATATTAAACAAAAATGGACCAATAGTTGAACACTAAAACTTTTGAAAATCCTTCACATTTAATGGGAAAATACATGTTATTTATTGTGCTCACCTTTTATATTTGTGATAGGAAAAATTATTAATATAAAATTATCCAATGCTTGTACATTGCTACCCCAATTGTTGTACACATAAGAACAATATTTTTTCACTATGATAACAATACTTGTTTAAATGAGTGTCTTATATTATTAAATGAACATTTTATTTCTTAAATGATATACTTATAGTGGAGAGTTATAATATTTTATTTGAAACAAAAAATACTTATTTCACTTCTTCATGAATGTATTTATGTTTTTTTCGTATAAAATTTAGAGGTTCTCATATGTTCAAGTATGGGTCCATTTTTTATCAACATTTGGTTTTTTCTTTATTTACATTTGGACTATTTATTTACAATATATAATATAAATATGTGGTAAGACTAGGTATTATCATCATGATTGAGTGTGCGACTATTGGACCCCACGCGACTACTGGGCCCTCTCCCCTAATAAATGTTTTTATTTTGTAGAGGGACAAGTTTGCATGGCCATAGATCAATCGTCGTGTGATCTCAGTCATTCCCCGCCATCCTGCGATGACCCCATCACACTGTCTTTGTTGATCGTGATATCACGGACAAGCGCCACGTGTCTCATCTGGTGTATCTGAAGGAATAATACATACTTTGATGCGTCTTTAATACATTATGTTGTGGGTTAATAAAGCAGTTATAAGATGCACGTGTTTTAAATCAATGAAGATGTTATAATCTCAGTAGAAAGGTGCTCGATGGTTAATAACAAGGTTGGTGACTGTGTTGAACAAACAAGATTGCTGATGGTTGAGATCCATAGTTTCCCAACATCACGTGATCAAAATTTGTGAGGTATTTATTGATTGCGATATCATGGGCGTGCACCACGTGGATCTCCTTGGCAACGAGGAGTATGGTGGGCCCCTTATTGCCACAATGGAGACTATGTCAGTTTGCTTTCAAGGCAGCCATTTGATGATCTGACCAAGGTGAAGGATCAATGGCTAATATTTGAATCTGCATCAAATGTGATTAGAGTCGTTCATGTAGAGCACGAGTAAGATTTAATGGCGGACATGACATCTACTACCATGGTTTGATCGAAATAAAGCAACTATTCTTCTCCTTTTGGTATCACAAAGCATTCAAAACATCTTCAATGGGGATTGTAGGTCGATATGTTCTATATGAGGATTTGATAAGTAGTATTGGGTTAGGATACATGTTGAGGAGATTGTAAAGTAATGTTCCCAAGGATCTTATATGTTATGTGTTAAATTTGTCATAAACCCTTAAATGCTTATGAATTCAACTCCCCCAATAGATATATGGCACTGATCTGAGTTGTACTAATTATTATGGTCCAGTATTTGTTTGTCTTTACCTAGAGCTTGGTACAAATTGTAAATCAATGACTATCTTATATTGTGAAAATGTGTTCTAGTTATCTCATGCTCCAAATAGTTGATATTATTGATGAACAACCAATTATATTCAATATTATCCTATTATGTTGAGCTATTTAAATAATATTATCTATTGTTGTTAATGTCATTTATGATAATGGTGCAGAGGTTGTAAATGCATTAAGGGATCACCCTCCCAGGTCTTGCAGAGCCCAAAGTGTTGGAGGTCTTTAAAATCCTCATCAGTTGGTCTAGGTTCTTTGACCTGCCCTTGATTGGAATTGGCAATTCCATATGTAAATTAGAAGACCAGCCTAGTTACTTTAAAAACAACCAACAGGTAGAGGGGAGAGAGATAGAGGGATTCAGTGAGAGAGAGAGGGAGGGAGTGGGAGAGAGATAGAGGGTAGAGGGTTAAGGGTAGAGGGGAGGGAGATAAGAGTGAGTGAGTGAGAGAGAGACTTGAGAGAGGGAG
>VDFB02221142.1:0-43411 GCA_007258455.2 Sequoia sempervirens | reverse complement strand
AATAACTCAACATAATAGGATAATACTAAATAGAATTGGTTGTTCATTAGTAATATCAACTATTTGGAGCATGAGATAACTACAACACATTCCATAGTGTAAAATAGTCATTAATTTTTATTTTGTAGCAAGCGTTAGGTAAATACAAACAAAATATTGAACCATACATATCAGTACAACTTAGATCAATGCCATATATTCATTGAGGGAGTCAAATTCATAAACATCTAAGGGTTTATGAAAGATTTAACACATAACATATAAGATCCTTGAGAACATTGCTTTACAATTTCATCAACATGTATTCTAACCCAATACTACTTATCAAATCTTTATATATAACATATCCACCTACAATCCCATTCAAGCATTTTAATTAATTCTTTTAATTAAAGCCAAAATAGAAATCATACACACCACAACAGTGAGATGAATGAGACAACCCTTGATTATCTTATTCAAAATTCAGATATGCATGTACAATGGAGAGACATGAGTTTGAATTAATATTTCAATTATAATGATAGTACTATCATAAAATATCAAATCCCCATGAATTTAAAACCTACTACAGAATGACTCAAAACCTAAATTGCATTTTCCTTAAAACTATCAAACTTTACAATTTGCTCTACAACTCTACCTAGACTCGACCAAAAAATATCTAACTTGCTAACCCATACTTCTGGCATTGAAATCCTTCTTATAGAAAATTGAGGAGCAAACAAGCATCGACCCATAAAGTACCTCTCATTTCACATGCTTTTCTTCAGAACACTCTTGAGGACAACAACTATACCTTCTTTATTTCTCATCCTATGCCATATTCATCCATCCTATAATTACAATAGTATCCATGGGGCCTCTTACACAAGCTACAATAATCATAAAAAGTGTAAGAGCCCTTTTATATCATGTTTGGACTACAAAATCCTCAAAAACAGGGTAACCGGGCTGTATGCAAAGAAATGAAGCTTTTTAACTCAAATCAACACCTTAATCCCTCAAATTAGATTCAAGTCAACCACTGAACAACCACCTCTACAACTGAATTTTTTAATCTTTTATGATCACATGAAACATAAAACACACTAATTTCAAGGTTGTTAACATCACTATTGAAATGTTTTAATTTTTTGACCTTTCAAACATTAAAAAGTACATCATTAAATTAATTATGTAATGGCATAAAAATTAAAAACATCATGAATTAATTATGTAACCACATAATTCAAATATAATTCTATCAAGAAATTAATATCAAATAGATAATATAATTGCATAACTCATACATTTCAATGTCATTGATCTTCTTCTTCATCCAACTCTTTGTATGTATCATACAATCTAGATTTGATATTGTAAGGATTGGTCATATCATCATCATCATCATCGATATCAGTTTTGATAATGTCATCATCCACACGGATATCATCTTCATGAACATTAACTCCTACATCATCATGATCTAGTTCCTCCTCTTCGACATCTTCGTTAGGGACATCATCAACTAGCTCTTGATCCTGGTCATCATCTACATCATCTTCTAGTTCTTCGATATCTTCTTCTTCCACCACATAATAATTTACCAACCTTCCTCTTGGATCATGTCTAACAACAAATGACCAACCCGGTTTATTTGGAACCTCTGAGTAAAATACTTGCTCAAATTGGCTTGGAAGAACATAGGGCTCATTTCTAGCTCACTTGATCGACCTTGTATTAACCATGGTAAATCCATTATCATGTTAATAACAGTTCTCTCAGGATCATTTTCATTCAATCGTAGCATGTATCATAGGACGATGAACAAAATTAATCTGAAGGACTTAAAGTCACACTCAAGTATATCATCCAAAATCCCATAGTATCAATTTTCTGAGACTTCTGGATGTATGTCGCTTCTAGATGAAACATTAGTCACATGAAAGACTACAATTATACTAGAATCAAAAGTTTTCATGTCATCCAACATTTTTATTTCAAAATTTATGACCATTGAACCACATAGCCTTGTGGTGTTTCACCTGCAATATGTCAAACATGTAAAAATTATTGCAATATCGTTAGTTGATAAACATATTTATTCTTGTCCGAATGTATGCAAAGAAAGCAATCTCAACATATATATAGATAAATATAATTGAAAATAATTAAATAATATGGGTGATTAATATATTTATACATACCTGTTTATCTCTTAATCCATATGCTAAATCAATTTCCCTTTGTGTAACATTGGAATCTCCATTACAATGAGCTTCTTTAACCAATGAAGCGACACCTTCCCATGTTAATGCGCGACCAGATTGTTGACATAGTTCAATCCATACCTTCATCCAATCAAGATTGTTGGTGACGTACAAATGTAGTGCATCCAACTCTCGACCAACTGTATAAAAAAAAATTGAAATTCACAAACAACGTATAATTATACCACAATATATGACCTTAATTTATAATTGATGTATATTAAAGATTAAAAATTAAATAAGTACAATATACATAAAAACCATATGTAAAATGTATTCCAATAAATCTCCATGACCATCTTATAATTACCTCTCACTTTCCTCAATCTTCCTTTCCCCATCAGGTACTCCCCTTCGAATTTGTTAATAGAGTTGGGATTCCAAATGTGATCTACATGGATCTTTGTTACAAAGTTAGGAAGATATTCACTAATGTATACCATGGTCTGGTATACCATATATCTCTCCACCATAGAACCCTCAGGATGTGCTCTTTTTCTAACCAAAGCCTTCAAAAATTTCAAGTGTCTCTCAACCATCCACATTGACCTTTTGTGTACAGGTCCATACAATTCAATCTCCTCAACTTGGTGTATGAGGTAGTGTTTTTGTGCATTGAAAAATGTCGAAGGTACACACTTTTGTATTTCACACATTAGACGAGGAATTTTTCTCTTCCAATAATTTATATCTTCTTTATGGATTTCTTTAGATGACAACCATCTACAAGTGATTCAAGGTGCAAATATATTAATGAGATTTAACAAAATTATACAGTATATTACATAAAAAGTAAAACAAATGGAAATTATAAGATGTATACAATGAATTGAACAAATATTCCTACTTACCTCATGTATTTTCCAAGATCATATATAACTTGCTTGACATTGTTGTCAAAGTTGTTTGGGAGAGATAGAGGTAGAATGTACTGCAACAATTATAAAATGATCTTTTCATCATTTTTCCAAAAGTAGTAAACACAATACACTGATAAGTACATGCATTATACAAGTGTATCTAATAAACCAGATTAATTACCTTAATGAAGGTATTCCAATCATGCGTTTTCATCCCTGACCCAAATTCACCTTTCTTTGTTATTATATTGTTTATGTTCACAACAAATCCTGTGGGAAATCAAATTTTTTGTATGACTTCTTTTATAGCATTGTTTTGCTACTCTATTAATAACCAAGGAAGAGCACTTATATTAATTTGGTCTCCATCGCTATTTAATTGAATGACATTTTTTATTGCATGATTGGCTCAATGTCACTACAAATTTTGACAATTTTTCTTTGTCATGCCTTCCATCCAATATTTTCCATAATGTTTATGTTTTATTCTTTTCGATATGCATTGTATCAAACAAATGCATAATTTTGTAGCTGTTCATAGTAGGGCAACCTACTAAATTGTCTGGGATAACTTTTTAGTCCCTGTGGAAGCCGACCATTAATGCCTTGACGACCTTCATGAAGCATATAAGTTAAACAAATTAACAATGAACAATCATTGTCAATTACAACATGAGTAAACACAACACAATATAAAAATATAAATTCAAAACATATCATATATGATAGATAAAAAATTTGATCTGATGTATAACCTTGATGATTAATTCTATTATATTCCAACTTCCATAGGCGAGGTGTCATTCTTCGTGGTTTTGATGTAGTCTCCTCTTTCCCATTGAAAAGATATTTTTCAGTAGTTTGATACTTATGATTTCTATGGAGGAAGTGCCTATACTCATCAAACACCTGCTTTCCTAAACTTGTTGAATGACAAGATTTCATCTTGGGACCACAAATTGGACATGCAAATTTTCCCTTTGTTTGAAGACCTGCAAGATCATATATAATTGGATTAAATATGTCAATTTTTATAATTATATATAATGAATAGATTATTTTAAAAACACATGATATCTACTTCATCAAATTAAATATTGTTAAAGTGCATTCGAACGTTATAACATACCACAAAAATGTGTTAGCCCTGGGGCATCATGAATTGTCCATACAAGCATTGCATGGAATTGAAATTGTCTTTGTCCTATTGGTCTAGAGACGTCATACATAGTGACGCCATTCCATAACTTTAGTAACTCGTCGATAAGAGGCTCGATATATACATTCATATCTTTAACTTGGTACTTACCTAGTTGAATGAACATAAACATTACATAATTATTATAACCATTTTACTGCAATATATATAAATTAATGTACATGACTATTAAATAAAAAAATATAAGTCATTATGCAACAAATAAGACAAATGAGATGCTACTACGCTAAAGAAAATTGATGTAAACAAATACCTAGAACAATCATTGACAACATTATGTGCTCCCTCTTTATTGACATCCATGGAGGAATGTTATTGTTGATAACAAAAATAGGCCACACCGAGTAAATAGATCTCAGCTCTCCAAATGGATTGACATCGTCCGCTCCAAATGAAAGTCTAAGATTACGAGGTTCTTCTTTAAAGTGTGGCCATTTTTCCTCCATGTCCCTAAATACAAAACCATCCATAGGAATTCGAAGAATGTCATCTCCACTTCTATTCCGTGCATGGTAATCCATAAATTGTGCTAAGATTTCGCACCTAAATAATCATTGCATACGTGCAATAATGGGAATATAACGAAGAACCTTGCAAGACACCTTTTTTGTTAGTTGATCTATTTGATATCTATTGATATGACATTCCGGGCATTCTGTTGCAAATTCCTATTGTTTATGATATATAATATGATCATTGGAACATGCATCTATTGTTTGATACTCCATTCCGATATCTTTCTTAATGGTAGATAAATTTCGATATGAGCGAGGTAAAATATTTGATGGTGGTAAAAAAAATTCACCAATAAATCTACAAAAAAAATAATTTGTTAATATAAAGAATATTAATGGTACATATTTCATCCTTTATTTACTAGTGATGAACTAACAACAATTAAAATAGATGAAAAAAGATGACATCTATGACATACCTTAACATCTGTGAGATTACTATGTTTGATAAACCATTCATAACCTTCAAGTTCAACAACAACAATACAATAG
Organism: Sequoia sempervirens; assembly: GCA_007258455.2. Taxonomy (NCBI): domain Eukaryota; kingdom Viridiplantae; phylum Streptophyta; class Pinopsida; order Cupressales; family Cupressaceae; genus Sequoia; species Sequoia sempervirens. Next base: position 38,073 of record VDFB02221142.1, on the reverse strand, counting down.
AGAGAAGAGTTGTTTGGGAGCCTTCATAAAGGGGCCCGTATGCCTTCTCAAGTATAGGTAAATCGTGAACATAATCAAAGTTATCTTGATCATCATGATCAGCTCTTCCACTGAATGTGTCATAGATCAATGTATTTGTACTATCATCTTCAACTGTGTTTTCTGGTGCATGATCATCTTCTTCCATAGGATCATTAACTTCATCTTCGATATTCACAGATCCATGTTCATCCACTTGCAAAACAACATTCTCTGGGTCGTGATAATCCATATCATCTTCTCTAGGGTGTCCCACCTTTATAATAATGATAGACACAAATAAACCATGATCATGATCAAGTGATTATATATATATATATAATGTTAAAATGATATAAACATTTACAAATTCAATCAATATAAACACATATAATGAACAACTTACCAATGGACAATAATCATGCCCCCCTTCAACATGACCATGCTGCCTACAATGTTTCTCAGTTGTTGTGATTAAAATTTGTCTCGTCTTTAAGCCCTTGCAATTATTGCAAGGATAATAACATTTCCCATCACCCTTTCTTTTCAATCTAGCCCACAATCAATCAAGTGTCTCTTCATTTTGTTCTAGAATAATATTATCTGACATGATTTTTCCTTACCAAGCTTGACTATTTAGATCTTCAAAAAATACCAAACTCACACTCTAATAATTTTTATTCATAGACATGTAACAAAATCTAATAATTCTAATATTTTACACCAAAAACATTTGGCATGCAACCACCCTTGCAAAAGAGAAGATAGTCTGAAGTTAATGACTCCAAAAAACACTTTAAAATGCTAATTCCAAAACTTATTAAATTTTGATTTTACTATGATTTCCAACCGTTAAAACTCTTAAAATCATAATATTGAATTTGATCGCAAAATTCCTACAACGATGGAGGTAGTGAGCTAGTAAGAGCAAGTGACCCATTCCTAAGGAGCAACAAGTTGGAATCATCATTGCTAATGTCAATACGGATTTATCATTTTAGTTAAATATGCAATGTGTCACTTCTTATGATGAGCTTATCCCTAGGGTCCTCAACATTGAGAGATCCCTAATCGCATAAGGAAGCACACACTAGTAAAATTTGGCAAATAAATGACTAGATGACTAAAAAATTTAGTCACAACAACTAAAAATGACTAAATTCTGCTCATTCTTTGCAACTCAGCTATAAATGAGTAAATAAATCACTAGTTTGGTCGTTGATTAAAATTTATTTTGTCACACAAATAAAAATGACTAAATAGTTAGTCATTTATTTAGTCACAATCCATTTGAATAAATCATTTAAGGAATCAAGAATATAGCCTGCCAAAATACTCTAAAACTTTAATAAACATACCCTAAAACTTTTGTCAAAATCTTATTTTCAGGCATAGCCCACCATAATGGAGTTTTCATTTTAATAAACATACTCTAAAACCTTCGTCAAAATATTATTTTCAAGCATAGACTGCCAAAATGGAGAAGTGTTTCTGCAAAGAATAACAAAGAACGGTGAGGAGATGTGCGTGAAAGGAGGCATAAGATTCATTGTTGCTTATCTCATTCCTGCTCTGCTTAACATATCTTACATTGTTCCTGCTACTATTTGTAATCTAGGTATTTACTTGATATATATTTCCATAATCTACAATTCCTTCAAAGGCTTTTGAAGTATCAATGTATCCTATATAGGCTTTAGAATGATTTCTTTTAATTAAAAAAATAAATAAGTGATGTATTTCCATGTAATTAGATAATGTGGAGATCTCCTAAATCTTCCCTAGCACACTATCCTCTTTGGCACTGTATTCATTACTCCAGCTACTAGGGTTTTGCATGTGACATCTTTAATATCTTCATGACCATGGCTTTTAAATAGATCTCAATCTTTGCTTTAATCATTTTCATGGTAGCCCTTGAGTTCCATAATCCACCTTCAATCTCTTCTAAGAATGGTGTCTTAAGCTAGACTGCATAATATGCATATAAAGCAAGTCCTTCATACGTGTCATTGTTCCAAACCACCACTCACTGCCTTGCTTAAAATGTTGCCTCCATAAGCACAATAGCATGCTTTAAAATCATGGTTGCCAGTGATTGACCATTAAGGTCACCACTTTCATCATGAAGATACAATGAGATTTTTGTCTTCAAACTCAAGGCATTATGCAAGATAACATTGTGAAATGTTTGTTGTATACGATTTGATTTTCTTGCACATTTACTACTTTGCTAACTTCCTTTAAGATTGGGTATTGCACCCTTAGCTACAATCTCAAACAACTCACTCATTATCACTTGAAGATTTCTTTCATGGGAATCCTTCTATAAAATAAAACTATTCCCTATAGACTACTTACTTACTACAGGGGACTCATTGTTTCATGGTATTGTAGTTCTTAAGATCCTTCAACCTTATTGACACTACTTCACAATCCACAAGGTATTATTCACTATTCTCCCATCTTTGATGAGCCTCAAAACACTGCTCAAACATGCAATCCACTACCTCCATTATACATTAATGGCTAAGAAGAAACATTGAACCTATGATTACCACTGTTACTTCATTTGGATAGTCATTCCTTGATTGCATTTGCCTTGTCTAACACTACCAAAATCATTTGAAAAACCCTTAAGGTCAGCAAGGGGTAAGGAAACTCACTGTTAAAATCTCCACTTTACTATGCAAGGTTTGCTTTATTATCTTGTCACTGCTTAGCCTCTTTTTGACTGTCACATCTCAAGTGACTGTCATTCTTCTTACCATAGATTACATTTACAAATGTCACTAAGCTACATAGTGTGCTTGTTATTGGCTACAATCTTTAGATTGCAAGATTTTGTTATTACCTACAATGTCTCAATCTTTCTGGTATTCCAACCTCACTAATCTATTATAGTTGTTTATGTTTCTATGGAGGCCTAGGTTTGTACCCTAATAATCATGCTCTTACCAATGCTTCTATTGGTATTAAAAACCAAATCTTGGGTCAGAAAATTAGTTGTCTTGACAAAGTTGTGGTATGATCTTGGATTGTATCCTAGAGTGTGTGGGAAGCTTGTGTTTGATCATTAAAGTATGTAAACTTGATCAGGGAAATGTATCCTATATAGCATGGGTCTTTGCTTTAATACTTTCCATAATGGTTATTAATAGATCACATTATTATAGTTTGTGGTAACCCAAGATTGCATTCAAGTATGTAACAAACTTGGTTTGTAGTTTAAGCTATACACTTTTAAGTAACATTCATAAGGTTTAGAAAATCTTGATCACTCTCTAGAATAGCCCATTAAACATGTGTTGTGTTTGAATGCACTACATAATTGATATAACACAACCACTCTGCATATCAACCACAGTTATAGGCTCTTTATTGCAGCAAGAGGTAATCACTCTTCGATCATGCTATAATTACATCCTATCCATTAAACTTGAGACAACTGAATGCACCCAATGATGATTGAAACCTACATTATACAACCTGAATTAACTACATTATATGAGTGCCTCCATTTCTATCACAACATACCACATTAAACTTGGGTCACACATGAATGCATCATGTATTTGTTATAGCACAACTATGCCACATGACCAATAGAGTTATGGATCACATAATTACAATCACAAGAATTGCTCCTTGGTTGTGCTCTTATGGTGATTCCACACAACAAAATTTGGACATGAAATTCTCAAAACCCTAAACCTCTAAAAATGAAATCTGATGAGATTTTGTTTTAAAATATGATTTTCAAACCTAGAACTAAAATCTGACTTCACCGGATTATAAAAGACAATGACTACCCTCAACTGGCGATATCTTCTTGAATTTTTCTGATTTTTCCCAAGAAAATCATCCTTAGTTCTCCACAAACTATCTCAAGTAGAGAAAAAAACTATTGCAATAAATCAACGAACTCACTTTTCTTTATGTCGGCCACAATTTTATTTTTTTCTATTTTTCATGTTTGTCAAAATTTTGACGAAACCCATGTTCGTCGAAATTTCGACGAACGTCGGGGATAAACTTTCAAAAAATTGAAAATTACACATCAAATTTTACAAGCACCTGACGATAAATCAAATTATACATATTTCGTTGGATTTTACAATCAAATGAGTTAGTGATTGAGTTGGAGAAATATGGTATGAGTACCCATACTTTAAATGTGGTTGTGAGATTATTAAATATGTGGTGAATTGGAGAGATGGAAGAGGTTGTGAATTTTTTTATGTAAAGATGATTCTAAATAAATTTGGATAATGGTATTCCCCATGGAGTGCAACACCAACTCCCCCTAATGTGGTTTTCATGAGGAAACCGTTGTGATGTGCAACTTGATCTTAATGACTGTATTCTAAGTTTTATGACTATAAAATGCTATGTTGTGTTTGTGAGTGAATTTTTTGTACCTAGTTATTGTTGTGATCTCCCCAAGCTTGGGATGAGTTGTTGTAGCCCTAAGGTTGGGAGGTGATCTCCCATTGGTCAATGAATTTTTTTTATCTTGCTACTTTATGTGAAAATTTTAGGATTCACTTAAAGGAGATAAGTTATGCTAGAAAACAAACTCTAATGTGAATGGAGTCATTGTAACTAGATTGTGAAAATGACCCTTGGGAAGGGTTTTCATAAGTGTTAGAACTATTGATATGATTATAGTTTCTTATGTAATCTTGTAATGTGAATAAACTTAGGTGCATGGTATGAAGAAGTGGATAAAAATTTATGGTATGAATAAAGTTGTTCTCTATTTTCATTCCTTCTAAGGAAGAATGTGTCTAGATTCTTTTGTAGATAGATCTACTCTGTAAATAGTGTATCTAAGTTATATTAACAACCTTATGATGGGTTTCTGATAACTTTACTATAAATGTAGTATCTCAAGTTAGAATAAACTTATTGTAAGACCTAAAGGACATAGTGACAAGCATTATTGACTGTTATATGAAATCAAATATGGCATATTTGAAGCATGGTTTAATAAAACAATATTGTTGAAGTTTAAGGGAAAGAAAGAATTATGAAATGTTTGGTAAATCTCTATTGTAACCACTTTGTTCAATTTTGCATGTTCTACCATTTTGTCATAAATAGTATGGATGCCATTTCTAATAATAAATGTAAGGTCTGTGAACTTTGTTTTGTTGTGATAGTACAAACATTTAGATAGTGGACTATATTTTTTAATCAAAAGAAAATAAATAAAGATAAAAATAATACCAATTTGTATTTGTTGTATAACTACAAATACTTATGGGTTGGAAAATATATGTTTAAAGTTTAATACCTATTTCAAACTATCTTGCATGTCATAACTTGAGTTAATGCAAAGGGAAAACAAAAAGTGTTTATGATAGTATAGCTAAATATGCATCTACTAATCTATGTTTCTACCCAAAATAGAATGTGAAAATAAAATGAATAGATATCAAATTTGATGTCCTAGATAGTCAAACTAAAATAAGATAAACAAAAAAATTATTAGATAATATTTGGCCCAAAGACCTTATAACAAGCCACCCTCACTAGGGCATGACCCCATTTGGGAGGAGCTCCACAACAATAACAATGGTCTATACCTCCACTAAAAATGTATATATAAAAATAAAATATCCAAGTAAATCCTTATCTTTGTTGATAATCATAAAATAGCATTTAACAATAAATTTATGTCACTTGTTCAATAGGCACGAGTTAAAAAATAAGATTGGGGCTACTTTCATTTGGGCATGTCTCAACTCTTTCAAGATAAGGAATATGTATAATTTTATTATAGCTTTTGTAACATCACTCTTGCAATCTGTTCATCTTTAGCCATTCTTTTAAAAAAATACCTTGCAACTCAAAATATCTCTTTGCAACCTTCATACCATGACCCTTGCCTATTGTTAGTTGGTTTTGCTATAAAAAATCAAACAAATGATATCTCACAAACCAATCAAAAACAATAATTTATACCATCATAGTAGTAGATCAATAGAATGAGTAGGAAACTTGGGGCAAGTAGTTAGATTAAGAGAGCATGCTAAAAGCATGTAGTAGAGAAAATAAACAAATATAAATAAAATGAATTAAAAAATCAACGAGTCAGTGACCCTTTGTAAGGAAGATTTTTTTTTTTGGAAGCCATGAGATAGGGTTGGTCCTTGTTTTAATTTTTATCAATCTATATAAATAAAAAAGAAGGGGGAATAAGGCATGGTCATCATTGTTAGTCTTTCACATCAATAAAAATAAAATAAATAAATAAAAACTACAACCAACAAAAAACTAGGCCAATCAAAATTTGAAACAAGCTATTAAACCCCTTAGCATCTAGAATCCCTTGGCTATGGCTAGCCAATCGACAAGGTAATTGGAAAAATAAAATGAAAATGGAAAATTTCAATATATCCTCGGTAATTATATTTCTAGAAGCTTTTATCCATTGTAAATCTTCTGTAGACACCTTGAAATTGATTTTTTATGCTTCATGTCTATATATTTGATGTAAGCAAGGTGGTTAAGACTCTCTACCCAACTCAAAGTGACCCTACTCAAACAAGGAAACAACCCTTTGCAACATAATTCCCCCAACTTGCCTCAAACACTCTCCTTAAGGCTTGTAGCCCTCAATAACCAATCAATGAAGATATCTTTTAGAGATGGTAGTATAGAGTCCTATCAAACACCACAAAGGCTCACCACAAAATTCCAAACAACATATCAAAAGGTACAATAGGTTTCTTTGACTCAACATCAAGAATCAATAAACTACCCTGCTTCTAGGCTACTCAATTAGCCCTAATTTCCAAAGGAAGTACCCCTTAAACGCTTGAAAAACACCCAAAATCACTTGACATTCATAAATTGTGACTCAAAACAATAGAATCCATCACTAATCTATAGATTTGGGCCTTCTAGAACACTACACCATGAAACCCTCATTTCTCTTACAAAACACAAGGGTTTTTTCAAAGTCTTGACTTCTGGGCTTCTCAAACACCAAAATTGCATCCAAAAAGTTCAATTATGTCTGTACATAATTACAAAACCATTAAATTGACAAAACCTTCGACATTTCATCAAAACCCTATCATCACACCTTCATTTCACAAGGAAAAATACATTGCTCTGCCCTAGGGCATCACCCATTTTCTTACAACTTATCTACCCCCCTTAAAAAACTTAAAAAAATATAACCCTACATAAAAAAGGTCAATCCACCGAGTTATAGGGTCTGACAGTAGGTGGATTGACTAATTCATCTTTTAACTTCTATCAAAACCCTTAATTATGTGTAACAAGGCTGCTCCAGAAAACTAGTGAAATCTCCCACCTAACTCCAAGTTAGACTCTCAAAATGGATTCAATTGAGAGTTAAGACATACCACTATGAAATAAAAACTAATTCAAAGCATATTCAAGACTGTACGAGCCATACAGAATTAGCAAATTTCAAAAAACATAGAGAACTAGCAGAAAAACGTTGTATTATGATTGGAATTCTTGAATACAAAACTTCAACCACCTTGTTCGAGCCTTGGAGATGATTTTTATAAATTTTCATTTCAAAACCAACCACCCCAATGTTTATAACTACCTTACAAATTCTTATGTCCCTTCAAATTCCCAAAAAATGCATTGTACAAAATATTGCTTGACAATATTTTTCACTTTTTGTGCAACTTTTGCTAATTTAACACCTAAGACTCTATAGTAACACTTCATGCCCTTGTTTCAATGCTGATTTTTTTGTTTTTTTGTGTGTTTGTTGTTTAATGGTTTTTTCTATTTTTTTGTGTTTTCTTGAAATATTTGCAAGCAATAAAATGCATAAACATAAAGGAATGCTAACAACTAGAATAATAACTTCACCAATGCTTATCAATTTGTTCAATATTCAATAGATCAAGTTATTACAACCATACTCGAATAAAATAGGAAACATGCAAATGTTGATCACCACTTCCAGCCAAAAAGAAGATCATGAAATGGCTCGATTCTCCTTCAAGAGGTTGCCTTTTTTATTGCAGCAAGTGTAGATAACTTCCCTATACCTGGGCGCCCCCTTGTAAATTTATTCTTGATTTTTAATGGCCTCCAATGATAAAATTTCCCCCTTTCTTAAGAAGCCAACCTTTATTTTTGTTGGATGGTACGAATGATGCATGCACAGCCAAAGGAAAATGCCACCAATGGAAACACTCAATCTGATGAAAATTTATGCCCTTATTCTATTTATTAAATTATGGAAATTACTTCTCCAATAAGCTCAATGTTGACCTCTGGATAAAGCCAACTCAAGGAGAAAATTTAGATGAATATTCCACACCCTCAGATTGCTGATGCAATGAAGTCTTCACATTCTCCAATGCTGATACTCTGGAACAAACTGCAGAAACCCCAATTTCTTCTCCAAAGCCAAAAAGGACAAGTCTTCTCAACAAAATAACAAACATCATAATGAAGCCTTATACGATTTTCAAGAGATAAATAGGCTTCTCACATTAGGGTTTGATTTAACCCAAAAAAATCTTCTTCAATTTTGAGATGAGTAATAATATTACTTTTAATTTTCATTTAAGTCTCAATAGTTGGTGCATAAATATTACCATTTAATTTAATTGCTCAACTAGCCCCAACTGATGAGACTTAAATCACTTAAGTTATAATATAAAATTATATTATAACTTAATAATATAAGCTCAAAACCATTAATATTTATTTTAATCAAATAAATATTAATATCTCCATTATTACTCAACATTTTTGCACGCCATCAGAACTGGGAGCTGGCATGAGGAAACTGCATATATACCCCCTTACTAAAAATAGTAGGGTTCCATCTCTAGCATCTTTGACTTACAATAAATAGAAATTCCTTCATATGGAGTCCTATAGACCTCAAACGAACACTAATCCTGCATAGCTCTCTGACTACTGAAGAAGCTACATCCCTCAATGGACCCTCTATCCAATCTCATTAGCCTACGAGGATCACAATAATAGGCTAATCTACTGAATACATATGTCTCACTTTGGAGGGGACATCACAGACTCAAAACCACCTAATATCCATAAAAATGACTTATTTAACATAAAAATGGTCATAATTACCTTATTTAGACAAAGAAACACTCAAAACCTATAGCCTACTCATGATCAACATAGATTGACAATTTTTGACCAAAGGTACTCTTGCACCATACACCCCAACATAGAATTTTTCCAAGTCCCTTGGAAATAATCTTACAATTTGTCCTCCATTGTTCTTCACTTGTCTCTAACCTTCATGCTTGCCTTCAATAGGTTCACCTTGATTTGATTCTTCACTGTCCTTAACATATTTTCCATCACCATCACTTGATTCTTGCTCCAACTATGCACTCTACTTTGTGGGGTGTTTTCCATCTTTTCCATCATCTAACTTTGATGTCACACTCTCCTTTACCTCTGTACACACACTTTCGTCTTCTGCCATCACTTTACTTTTTACCTCTTGCATAGTCCTCTACTCAGTATCCTTCCTCTCTTCATTTTTTCCTCTGTCGGCCTTACAAAATTTTGTACTAATGCATTTAGTGGTCTCTGTCAGACCTACACATACCTTTTCCACTATCCAAACAACATCGCAATCCACTGTCCTCTTATTCACTACCTTACCAATCTTACAAACTTTTGTTTCAACATCACTAGGCTACCTTGTCACATGTTTCATCACCACAAGGCACATGATTGCCCCTATCAATATGCCACCACTTTCTTCTTGCTTTCCTACAAACCTTCCACACTCACTCTTATCTGCACCAACCTAAGACATCATTCCTCCTTCCTTTTTCTTCCACACAAAAAGATTCTTCTCCATCTCTATCTACACATTATCTTTATCCTTCTTATTCACTATTCGAACAGTATCAAACTTGGACATGGCTGCAAACCTCATGCTCTCACCTTCCTCATTGCTCACATATTATTTTTTCCCTATCATGATGATCTCACCTTGCTCTCTTGCTTCCTTAACCAATGGAGTTAGAATAAATTTCTTCCCATCCTTTTCAATGTTATATGTGTTTTGTCTTCCATGATAAACTGCAGACCTATCAAACTGCCAGGGTCTCCCAAGCAAAACATGGCAACAACTCATAGGTAGAATATCACAAACAACTTTATCTCTATATGGAACAATTTTAAATTACACAGTAGCTTGTTCAATCACCAAAATGGTTTTATTTTCACTTACCCAAGACACTTTATAAGGCTTCTCTCTAGGTACCTTTTCCAAATGCAAATTTTCCACCATATCACTAGATACCATATTGTTAGTGCACCTAGAATCAACAATCACTTTACATACCATATTTTTGCATCTACAAGCTGTCCTAAACAAGGCTCTTCTTTGAATTTTCTCTCTCTCCATGGATTTCTTCAAGGTTTGTCTTCCCATCATCAACATCTCACCAACTTTAGGAGTAGCACAAAGAGTATTGGATTTTGAACTTTCAGCTTTACTTCATGGACAATTTGTGCTCTTCTATCAAGTTTCCTTTCTCCTCCACTTGATGTGGTTCCAACCTTCTCTAGAAGCTTGAAGAAAGGGTGACCAAACTCACCACACTCATAACACCTGCCTGAAAAATCATTAGAATTTCTTCCTTTCCTAAAGCTTGTTCTTCCACCTCTCCATCCACCTCTTGATTCAGGTGCTTTTTCTTTACTTTTGTTAGCATCTTCAAGATCTTCTTTGGACTATCTTGGTGTTAAAAATGTACCTCTTCCCCTAGAAGTACTGCCTCTTCCTCTTGTTTCCTTCTCTTGTCTCCTCTTGAGTTTTTCTTCTGCTCTTATTTCCATTTGAAAACATTGTTCCATTATTTTTGGTGCCATCAAATTGATTTCATCTTGAATGTTATACCTTAGGCCATTGATATATCTAGCTACTCTTTCTTCCTCATCCTCCTCATGCTTTGTTCTTATACTTAGCCTATAGAATTCCTCAGTATATGCACTTGCACATCTTGTTCTTTTTGCCTAAAATTTTGTAATCTTTTAAGTAATTGAACATTATAATCACAAGGAAGGAACTTACCTTTCAATTTTGTCTTCATCTCTCCCAAGAAGTGATCTTTTTCTTTCCCTTTCTCTCCCTTTCATCTTGCACAAAGTTCGACCACAACAAAGCATGTTCTTTCAATTTGGTTTTGGCCTTCTTCACTTTGTGTTCTTCATCTATCTCTTCACTATCAAAGCAACTCTCCATGGCTCCTATCCAATCCAAGAGCTCTTCACCATCTATTTTTCCACCATACATAAGCACATCCATTTTTTTATGTCCATATTTCTTCATATCCTTCAAAAGCTTCACATCCTCACATCATTTGGATCCATCTCTTCCTCTTCACTAGAAGTCTCTTCTTCTTCAGTATCACTCTCATCCATATCCACTCTAGTATTTTACTTCAATGCAGTCATCTATCTTTTCAAGGCTTCTATTTCTCTAGCCTGTTCATCAACCTTCCTTGCAACTATGCTTCCTTTAGGAGGCATCATGACAATATTGCCTCTTCACCTTCCAACCTGAAAAATCCAACCAAATCACCAACAAGAGATCTAATAATTGAGCTCTGATACCACCTAATGTAAGCAAGGTGGTTAAGACTCTCTACCCAACTCAAAGTGACCCTACTCAAACAAGGAAACAACCCTTTGCAACACAATTCCCTCAACTTGCCTCAAACACTCTCCTTAAGGCTTGTAGCCCTCAATAACCAATCAATGAAGATATCTTTTAGAGATGGCCATACAAGTCTTATAAAACACCACAAAGGCTCACCACATAATCCCAAACAACATATCAAAAGGTCCAATCAAGTTTCTTTGACTCAACATCAAGAATCAATAGACTGCCTTGCTTCTAGGCTACTCAATTAACCCTAATTTCCAAAGGAAGTACCCCTTAAACACTTGAAAAACACCCAAAATCACTTGAAAATCATAAATTGTGACTCAAAACAACAGAATCCATCACCAATCTACAAATTCAGGCCTTCTAGAACACTACACCATGAAACCCTTATTTCTCTTACAAAACACAAGGGTTTTTTCAAAGTCTTGACTCTCGGGCTTCTCAAACTCCAAAATTGCATCCAAAAAGTTCAATTAGGTATGTACAAAATCACAAAACCATTACATTGACAAAACCTTTAACATTTCATCAAAACCCTATCATCACACCTTTATTTCAGAAGGAAAAATACATTACTCTAGCCTAGGGCATCACCCATTTGCTTACAACTTATCTCCTTTTCCTTCAAAACCTTAAAAAAATCTAACCCTACATAAAATAGGTCAATCCATTAAGTGACAGGATCTGACAATAGGTGGACTAACTAATTCATCTTTTAACTTCTATCAAAACCTTTAATTTTGTGTAACAGGGTTGCTCCAGAAAACTAGTGAAATCTCCCACCTAACTCCAAGTTAGACTCTCAAACTAGATTAAATTTAGAGTTAAGACATACCACTATGAAATAAAAATGAATTCAAATCATATTCAAGATTGTACAGGCCATACAAAATGAGCAAATTTAAGAAAACATAGAGAACTAGCAAAAAAATGTTGTATTATGATTGGAATTCTCTAATACAAAACTTCAACCACCTTTTTCAAGCCTTGGAGATGATTTTTATACATTTTCCTTTCAAAACCAACCACCCCAACATTCATAACTACCTTTCAAATTCCTACGTCCCTTCATATTCCCAAAAATTACATTTTACAAAATCTTGCTTGACAACATTTTTCACTTTTTGTGCAACTTTTGCTAATTTAACACCTAAGACTCAAAACCATATAATATCCATCAAAATGAATTATTTAACATCAAAATGGTCATAGTGACCTTATTTAGACAAAGAAACACTCAAAACCTATAGCCAACTCATGATCAACATAGATTGACAATTTTTGACCAAAGGTGCTCCTGCACCAATATTCAACAAGTGGATATGACACAAACCACTTTAGAGGACATGTTTCTCCGACGTGTTCTATTAAAAATTTCAAGTGACTTGTCTATGCTTCCACATTATACATATCTTGCAATCATGGCAAACCATTTGACCACATTTCTTTGAGGCATTTTGTCAGAAAGTTAGCATGCCTCGTCTATGCTTCCACATTTTGCATACATGTCTACTAGGGTAGTTTCAACCACAACATCTAAAAAAAATCCTCTATCATTTATCATTTGATGGATTCCATGCCTTGTTCCAAAGCTCCCATTTTCTCACGGGAAGGGAGGTTGTTGGCAAAGGTTATGGATTCACAAAGGGACTTACAAATTTGTTTGCATAATTAGGAGTCTAGGAAAAGATAAATTTATAAAAATATTAGCAAAATTAACACAATTTCACCTCTAGTCACAAATATCATGAGTTATTTTAGGAATTTTTTAGAATTTGCATATAAATTTGATCAATTCTTTTGAAAATTAACTAATAGATTTAAAGAAAATGAAAAATTATAGGGAGGGAGAATAAAGGATGATGAATTAGTTTTTAGCAATACTGCATAGATATAATTCATATGTTGAAAACCTGGAATACTGAGAGGGGGGTGAATCAGTATTCATTGAAAATCATTAACTTTATGAAGTTTAAACATCCATTCAATGCATCACATTAAACTTTCAATAATGGAAAGGAACTTAGAAAGCATGCATCACATCAAAGAACACAAGAAAACTAGGTTTATGTGGAAAACCCAAAAAGGGAAAAACCACAGTGAGGATTAGCTCATAATATATATTGCAATTAGTTACAATGTTTGGTACAAAATGGTGGAATCACTATCCAAAAAAGAAAGGCTCACTGCCTATAATAGAGAGAGATAGAGAAAGGGATGGCTCATTTCCAAATGTGAATTGCTAATAATGCATCTGACCTATCCTGAAGATACAATTCCATTGAAGATCAAAAAATAGACTTGACACACTTCATACTCAATCACAGTTCGTAGTTCTCTACACTAGATCTCGCACACACTCATAATTATCTCACATCTCATCCATCCACATAAGGAATTAACCTTGTATATATACCACATCCACCAACAACATAAATTAGGTCGGATTAATTGATGTACCATGCAACACCACAACCTGTTAGCCCAAAACACCAACACACATAAACCAAAACATATACATAATCAAAGATAGGTTGGCATGACCCATAATCACTCTCATAATTTTGCTCCATACTTTATCCAACTTTGCATGACCCCAAAATACTTAGGTCAACCGCACATATCAAAATTGGTGAAGTAAAACTAAATGAACCAAATGTTCATCCCCACCTTGAAACATGAACCACCAAACAATTACCACTCAGAATGTACACACCTTTGACACCTATAAAAATTTCCACAAATCCCCATAACAAAATGTTCATTCGTGGTGGAATGCGAAGTATTCCAACATACACTCTATCACTATAACTATATCATTTCTAGACCAATACTCTGTCACCATTATCTTCGACTGTGGATGACATCAAGTCAGGAAAATTTGGATTTAGATTCTTCCAACATTCATCAACATTACCTCAAAACCGCATAACCAAATTCTTCATAGAGAAGCAATATAGACCCAAAATTTGGTTCTTTGAACCCTAAAATTACATTTTGAGATTTAGGCAATTATCCAACCATCTGGTCTTCTCTAAACCAACACTTTTGCATCTTTACCATCGATTTCCATCAGTAATGGGCAGTCATCAATGAAAACACCATATGATCATCAATCTTCAACAATATTTCCATACTATCATGCTCATGTTGCAAATCCAACAATCTTCTCAATGAAAAATAACCTTCCAACAATATCCCCCTTTTTCGTCGATGGCAACACGATCTCAAAACCCTTAAACTATTCAAATTTCTTCTCATCCTTTGATATCAAGGGAAAAGGGCTTTGAATGTCAAACTTTTCAAACTTCTTCAACTATTCTTACCCTTTGTAGATATACATGTATATACAGAGAATGACTCCCCCTTGCTTCTTTACTCCTATACTCAACACTTCTTCATTCATTTACATTAGAGAGAGTCCCCCTAAAAAAAATTCCCAACAAAAATGACCAAAAATTATACCACAACACTCTCTAATACTTCTACATATGTACATTGCAATTAGAAAAGCTATCTATATAGAACAAAAATTTACAACTTAACTTGAGGAGGGAAAATTGCCTTAATTAGACACCCTTAAGTTCGTAAGGTGTGCCTTCCAATCCTTGTTTTTTGTCTCCCACTCCTTAGTGAAGGCAAGTATACCGTACTAAATCTCAAGCTTCAAATGGAGCTCTTCACCTTCATCTGGAGAATTGGGTACTAGATTCCTCTGTAACATCTTCTCTGCATCAACCAAGATTCTATTTAGATATGTAAGCCTTGCACATATCAATTCTTTGAGCTGACTATACTGCATAATGATTTTCTCTTTTGTTCTTACAGTTGGAAGAATTGACCATGCAGAATTTCAATAGAATCCCTTGTTGCACCATCTACATCGCTAACCAGAACATAAACATTGGAAGCCTGAGCAATCTGTGACTCAATTGAGTCCATTTGGTGTTTTATGCTCTTTGTAGAATTAGGTCATTTTAATAAAAATTGAAACAAAACTTTTTCTTCCTCCACAAAATTCTGAGTTTATTTTAAGTTGCTCTACAACTTGTAACCATGTCCTTACACATTTCATCCTTCAGATATAGTTGTCTTCTCCATTTTCAACCTCAAATTTTATCCATTCTTTGATTGTGGTACTTACACATTTCATCCTACAAAGTTAAGAAACTTCAACTTGAGAGAGAAGTAGTGAAGTTGTAGGGATTTGATCCACTTATTGTACTAGACCTATAATTTTGTTAATGTAATTATGAAGTTCAATGACATGTCCTTTTAAATATTGATTATTCTTCTTATCCTTCTCCATCCTTTCTACAACAACATCCACATTTTCCTTAAGCTCAAAAATCTCCTCTCTGGTAGAATACCCCAAATTAATAGCAGCAATATGGTAGTTGATAGGGGTCATATCAGTTTGATCTTTAGCTACAATTGGTGTGACAATTTGAGAAATTCTAGACCCATTTGTATCCCTTGTGATGGAAGATAACACCCTAGCCTTTCTTCTAGGTTTTGGTGTGACAATTTATTGCATTAGACTCTTCAAGTCCATAGGAACAAATTCCATTTTCTCTATTCTTTTTATTTTGTTAGTTAGCCATGCAGGAATATTGGGTTCCTCTTCACCCTTTTCTTATTGTTGTCTCTCAAGATATTTCATTTTTTCTTTCCTTTGTTCAAGAAACACATTCTCCATTTTTTGACCTATAGATTGAACTCAATGTGTAAATCTATATCAATTGCCTTATTGGTTACCTTTGGAGCTTGTTCCATAGGTACTTCCTTAATTTTTCCATCAATTCTTTTCAATAAAACCCTATGTTATAATTGTGTGATATTTAATTGTAATAATATGAATGTGATTAATTTATCTTAAGTGTCCCTACCCCCTCACACCCCAACTGGAGTCAAAGGATTTAATAAGTGTAGCTAAAGCCTACACAACATAGCCATGGGATGGAAATTTTACTTGAAGGTGGCATTGAGGGAGTAGAGATTTCACATGCATGCAAGGGCTACATGAATGTTAGAGGGAGAAATTGTAATACATATGCACTCTTGTGTTGAAGATTAAAACATACTTATGCCTCTCTTTTATGGTGGTGTTCTTTCTTGTAGGGTTTCTCTATGTACATATGATACTATATGTTTATTTATCATGGTTTTTAATTTCTATTTTCTTTCATATAAACATATTAATGAGTAATCGAATGCTACATTGATAAAAAAAAATAGATCACATAATCTTGAAGGGATAACACTTGTAGTGGTTTACCTTGTTTTCCCTAGGCCCTTTCTCACACCTTCACATTACTCAACAAAACATTACCCCCTATTTTTTATGATGTTTTAAATCCTTGTCTCTACAATCACCTATACTTCCCTTCATTTATCTAACAACACACAATACTATAATATCTCTTCCTAGTACTATTTTTCCTCATGATATCATATCTTGTGACACTCTTAATTGCATAGATCATAATGATGACATAACCCAAACACTAATTAATGAGCTCTTTCCTTCCTCACATAATTTCAACACTCTCCTATTGATGATGAGCTTACCTTCATCCCACCACCAAGTATCTCACCGAAATTTCTACGTGATTCTACTTCTCTAGACCTCCACCTATTGACACATTGCATCACCCCTTCCATTTTCTACTTTATCATTCCCTCATTATCCCCATTTAATACCCTATATTATCCCCTCATGGTGTCTTAAATATAAAATATTATCATTTCACACTTCTACCATGCACATTATATATTATTATTTGCCATGTCCTCCAACTCCATCCTCTAAATTCCCTATTTTCTCATATCTCACCTCCACAACCACCTTCTCCTATCAATACCATCCCCCAAACCTATACCCTTTACCTCTCACCAACCAAAAATTATTCTTGATTCTTTTATTAACATATATTCCACACCCACTTCACTCATCATGAAATATCACCTTTTTCACATCATATTTATCCTTCCCCCATACCAAATTAGACTTACATACAAACAAAAATACAAGAACTAGAACTATAGTCGGACTCCATTGTTGCTTCACCCTGATCTCATTTCATTCCTTCATGGATAAAATCACCTCCTTCATCCATTATACTTACTCACCCCTTCCCTAGTGAAAATAGCATCCTTAAAATTTGATTGATACAATGGGCATGGGGATCCCATTAGGCATTAGAATTAATTTGATGTCCTTTCTATCAAAATAGCCTCTAATTATCTTATCCCAACTAAATTGTTTCCTACTAGATTGATAGAGGATCCATTTGACTAGTTCTATATATTTTATCCTAAATCTATACATCGGGCTTCTTTCCCAAGCCTCCATGCTACATTACCAATTTAGCCTAAGGTGTCCCTAATACAACTTGCTTACTATAAAAATATCTCAATGACATGGTACATGACTTGACTACTCAATTTTTCTCATTTCTTATCCACGTGGAGTTCCAATCTATGATTAAATCATATAACCTATTTTTTAAAAACTATTTTACCACATGTTTAGAAGATACTATTTTTCATTGCTTGCACATCCTTTTCCAAATTAACCTCAAGATACACTGAGGTTGATTGTCTGATTGTATGATATAGAGATACTCATTTTCTTATACTAAATCATAATAAATTCACATCAACATATAATGCTCTATAACATATTTTACCATTTCTCTTCAATTACAAAGTAGTCACTCAACTCTATAGTCCATTTAGAAGAAAAAAGAAGCAAAGTTCATTTTATTTTCCTTATACCATCATGAATTAGGTAATGTTCATAACTATTACATGCTCATTGATGAAACACCATATAGTAACAATTTTCATCAAGTCAATAATTTTACCTATACACATGATAACATAACACCTAATTATTCATATTATTATTGTTATTGCAATTTTTAAGTATATGGATTATATATTGACAATTTTTTGAGTATGCAGATATAATCCAAGCCAATGGAAATATTGGCTAGGTTTCTCAAGATAATTATTATTGTAATTTTCCTTTCGATAGCTAGACCAATACTCATGGGAGGGTTATGACCTTTATGTTTAAATTGTGTAAGAGTGTAATGTTAAGTTTTAATCAAGGATTAGAGTAGTGTTAAGATCCCTTTTCTTTTTTTTTTTGAAAACTTAATCTATATTGTGTTTATTATAGCTACAGATACTTTTTTATGTTTTTTATTTTAATATTTTTGTGTCATTTTAACTCCTATTCAATCCCTTAGAAACAAAGTGACGAAAATGGAGTATAGAAATGAAGATAATAGTCATTATTATATTTATTTTTTCTTTTCTTTGGAAAAGAAAGGGGAATTTGGGAAGAGGAGTCATTCCAAGTTTTGTTTTAATAGGAATTCTTGAGAAAAAAGGGACTTTTTTTGGTAAAAAACTTATGCATGTTTGATAATAGAGATTTATGATTGTGAGACATGTAATTTATAGGGAAGGAATATTTTGGAAAAATAACTCTACTTGTTGGTAAGTAAATTCAAGTAGATCTTTAAAAAAAATGTTTTAGAAGTAATGTAAATTGTAAATGCGTTGTCTTATAATAATACTATATGTTTTTATGTATTTTTTATCAATTGGAAGTTGTGTTGGTGTAGCTCTCAAAATTTGGTTAAGTGTAGCCCATTGTGGGGTTTGAGGGAGGAGTGAGGCCTCCTTTAAGAAAATTATTACATTTCCTTGTGAATATTTTTTTTTGGCAAGATCGTCATACTTCTAAAATTTATATTAAAAATCTATTACAAGTCATTGTGAAGAGAAATTCTTGGAAAGAATGTCATAATTATAAAATTTGTACAATGTGAAGTTGGTGTTATGAGTGTGATGGTGTTGAGGAGAAATGGATGTGTGGGAGTGTTTTGTTGTGTTGGTAATGATGGGAGAACAATAGAGTTTGTAAAGATGTAAAACTATTAAGATTCTCATTAAGGAGTGTATCACCTTTTCTCCCCCTTATGGAGTTTTGTGTTAAATATACTGGTTTATGCATATTTTATGAAACTAAATTATCTTGGAAACTTTTTTGCTTGATGGTGAGTTTATATTCAAACCCTATGGAAGGGAGGAGAGTAATTTCTTCATTGATTGTGTTTCTATATGTTTGTGTGCGCTCTTTGAAAAAGATTTGTATATCTTTGTTAAAAAATGTGTGTGTGTGTGTGTGTGTGTGTGTCTTTATTCAAAATTATTGTGTAAGTTAGAAATTTGGATTTGGTATTGGTTATTTTATAATCACATATATATTAAATATACATTTATAGTCATCTATGTGAAATTTTTAGTTTTAATAAGGACAATTACACAACTATTGAAGCAACTACGAACCATCAACATGTTGCAAGCAATGGTTTTGTCTTAAGTTCTCTCCCAAAATTCAAATTCTTAAATGTAAAATCCTTGTTTCTTCCATTCTTGTATTGTTGATTCTTGTTCCTTCTTATTCATTTGATTAGAAGAATATTAAATTAGTTTGATTCCTCTTATAAATATGTAATTGAAGTATGGTGTAGTTGAATCTCCATGTCTGTTTAGAAATCAATATTGTTGGCATCAAAAAAATAATGTCTATAAACGTATATAAACTCACAAAAACAACTGTATTTTTACACACATCATAGTAACAATAACTATAGACAAGAAATAGCACAAAAGAAACATAATGTCACCAATACTATCATTTATCATAATCCCATATTAATGTATATATTAACAAGCAAAAATTCAAATGTACATAGATTTTGTGAGTCTGACCACCCAGCATCTTCTCATATTATAAGGATGCAACAGGTTTAAAAGTGTAAAAAGTCATACACATAATCCCTTAAGTACATTTACATATATAGCCAACTTTGCATTCTACTCTTGATTTTAGACAGACAAAAAGTAACAATAAGGCATTTGACTGATAAATGATGAGAGTCACAGCATGAGCTTAACTATGCAAGCTTCTGTCATTGATACTATGGCCATTTCAAAGAGCTAAGGAATTGTCCTGTGATTATCTTGAACAGGAAAAGTTGGAAAACCTTCCTCGTACAACAAATACTTGGTGTTGCTGCCTTGAATACAATTGGGTTGAATATCTCATAAAACTCAGAGTTGAAATAACGAAATACCTGACACCAATGAAGTCAAAGATGAAAAATATAAGGACCATCTAAAGTAAAAAAAAATCAGAAATCGTTATAATGAAAATAAATCTAATTCTACATAAAAATCCAAAGCTTTGATCGATTTTGAAATATTGAGTTCTCTTCGACATACTGTTCTTGCTTCAATTGTTCAGCAGTTGAAGCTATCTTCCTTCATTTGAGAAAGTTAAGGAAGCTACTGAACTTGAAATATAAGACTTCTCTTCAGCATACCACAACTTATTTGCTCCCCTGAAGTCATGAAAAAGATGTGACATTTGAATTAGGATAAATTGTGATGACTCGAGGGAAGATAAATGAAGGTATTTCCTAGAGACCAACCTTGGATGGTGAGTCAATGTGAGAAGTGGGCTGATATGACATCTTGTGCAACACCTCTTGTCTTGGATCTAACAATGGTTATGCTGCTTAAAAAACTTTAAATTAGAAATGCATATTTCTAATAGAATAAAGGCATTAAAAATTTGACCGTATCCAAGAAAACAAACATTAATGCAAAAGACCACACCAGAATTGTGAAGTTTATTTCTGTTACACTTCTTGGCCTTGGGATTTCTTCACTCGAAAAGATTCCTGCTTGGAGTTTCTGGATGACCAGAAGCATAATGAGGTGGATGACTGAATACAACTCCTCAACCATAACTGCAACTAAGTATATTCATGTTATGATGGACAGATCTTCTGGCATCTCTATTTTATTTATTTTTGAAAACAGAATGAGTAATGTATTTTGATGAATCAAATCATCTTTGTTCATTGAAAATCTGAAATCCCATGCTCCATAGAAATGTTTGGTGGAATTTAAGCATTTATCACGTATATTCTAAATTGGCATTGTGAAAGAACTTCTGTGTTTGTACCTTTCATATGCTCTGTACAGTTTACTCGCCTAGGTAAGTCATTCAAGGCAGTTGGTCCAATAGCGACCAGCTCATCCTTCCTCCTGTTCTGAACAATTTTTCTAACATTAGTATTTTTTGCTGTTAATTCTGCATTTTTAACCAAGCAATAATTAACGTTTCATTAGGGTTAGCACTTTCAAATGCTAATACTTATTGTTTATGGATAATTAAAAGTGAAAGCATTATCTTCCTTACCAGTCAAATCAATTCTGAAGATGCCATGAATTTTGTGCTTTCCACACAAACATTGTTTTCTAAGCCACACAATGTTAAGTCTGGAACATCAAGAAGTTGTGCACTACCATGCCCCTCCCAAGTATTCAACATAGACCTGTTTGATTTTTTCAGCAATCTTTTCACCAGGAGATTTTACAATATTTGCCAATTTACAAGTTCCATAAAAAGTATATTACACCACATAGAAATGTCTGAAATAGTGAAAACTCTTGCAAAAAGTGTAATCTAACAAGAAGAAAAAATATTTACAACATATCAAAATCACTCGCAACAAAATGATACTACAATTGTTCATGAAGTAAAAAACTACAGATCCTTATTTTATTAAACCCTATATTTGACATTAATTTATTAGTTGTTTATTTACCACTTTCAAGAAAACAGAAAACCAGTACAAAAGAAAACCTAATTTGATCTCCTAACAATGTGATCTCCTAATTGGAAAGGATAACCTACTTTTTCTCACAGTTGTTTATTTACCACTTTCAAGAAAACAGAAAACCAGTACAAAAGAAAACCTAATTTGATCTCCTAACAATGCGATCTCCTAATTGGAAAGGATAACCTACTTTTTCTCACACTCCTGCCCAAGATCATTATTTGGGCATGATAGATTGCTTCTTCTCAGAAACTTTGAACTAAATGATCAATCATTGCCCTTTGGAAAGATGATATCTGTGCGTGCACATCCATAGAAATTCCTTATTAAGCGACACCTCCCCTCCATTAGTTTTAACTTTTAAGTGGCTCAGCTGTCACAAAACAAATAATATTCTTAGAAATTTCTTGTTAAGCAACAACACAGTAAAAAACAGAGCTCAAACAAGCTCTGACTTCAAAGAGTATTATCCAATGCAATTGGCTTGACAAAATGAAAGGTGAATACCAGCTATTTCAAGGAGAGCGAGTATGAGAATGAGGTGCCGTGTACAAAGCCATACTCCAATAAAAACTTGCTAAAATAATTGAGAAATTTGAATAAAAAACCTGTACACTGAAAGCATATAAATGTTCAACAGTCAGTAATAATAAAGCCGGAGGCAAGAAAGAATGTAACCACTCGTCTGAAACAAACCTCTGGTTGAACTGTAGCGCTCCTTGAAATAGATGATAAACATCCAAGACCAGAATCTTCAAAGCGTCTGAGAAATTTATCCACTATGTTAGGAATCACTATGTCGATATCTAGCACCCACTATGTGGAATCAATATGGTAATTGAAAAACAAAATGAAAAATCAGAATTGAACATGTAGATTGATTTTTTTTTTCCAAAAAAAGTCTTTTCTGGCTAATTGAGTTTGTACCTATGTAACTCTGAAAGCACCAACTTGACAGTCACAGAACTGATAATGATAGAATAATATAAATGAATTTGTTTTACTTCTCTATTTTCAACAAGAGGAAACTGCATTTATTTAGGACCAAAACGTGCTCCACATGGGAATGTTAGTGCCTGATCTAAATATCCAACTGGATATTGTTGGATTGCAATTGAAACCTGGGCAGAAAACACATGAAGATTAACTTCACCAGATTTTTACAAACTAGTTTTAAAGCTATTGTACAAAATCATCAGCATTACAAAGAAAATTTGTGACTTACTCGAAAATCATTAATAAGAAAAAATTGTGTTGGTGGTCTGACAATCACCATTTATGGTGTCTTGAATATACAGTTGTATAGGAGATGCAGAAAAAATATCTTATTTTTTATAATACAATTTTTCTCTGAATGTTTGAAGAAGAGAATTAATAATGCCATCCATAACTCTCAAACATTTTGCACTCCAAGATTTGCTGAAGCACAACACCCAAATTAGAATTGAAAACCCAAATGCATAACCCATTCCCATTCCCACATCCCACCATATATCGTCCTCCAGCACATCTTTAGTTTTTTCGTCATCATTGGGAGAAGCAAGATGATTTCCTGAGCATGACACATTGATTTGTAGGCCACATAGATCTAAATTGTTGGAAAATGATGAAGAATCAAATGTCATCATTTGTCCTCCTTGTGGTATCATTCCTGATAAGTTATTATGAGACACATCAAAGTAGCTCAAATATGTGAGATTTTGCAGCTCAATAGGAAACATCCCAGACAATTCATTTTTGGAAAGATCAAGTGATTGTAGTTGTACCATGCTTCCCAAGGATTTTGGAATCTCACCACTCAAATGATTTCTTGAAACATTGAGAATTATCAATCCTTTGAGGGATTCAATATTCCAAGGTATTTTACCTGATAAATTATTGTTTGATAGATCAAGGCACTTTACTAATCTCAAAATTCTCGAATACTCCATATCTTGTCCTTTGTTCTTAATGATTACACTATCTATATAAATTGCACCAACATTCGTATAATTTAATTGAAGAGTTTCTGTGTTTTCTGTCTGATTTGCCATTGCACTCAAGTTCATAAAGCCACTTGGAATAATGCCTGAAAATTGATTGTTTGACATATCCAATATTTGAAGATTTTGCAAGTTTGATAATTCTAAGGGTAGTGTGCCACAAAAATTGTTAGATTTTAGTATTAAGATGCGAAGTCTTTTCAAGCTTCCAATCCAACTAGAAATGTCCCCATTAATATTGTTATTCCTTAGATCTAGGATTTCCAAAGAACTGCAATTTGCAAGGGATGATGGTATGTTCCCTTTTAGCCCATTGAGACCTAGTTTCAATGTTTCTAGAGAAGTCATGTTCCCAAATATATTTGGAATTGTGCCCTTGAGATTATTGTTTTCTAGATCTAAAATGGACAACTTAGAGCACTGGTTTAAACTTGAGGGAATCGTACCACTTAGCCAATTATTTGACAACTCTAAAAAGCGCAAGTTATTTGACTCACAAATAGTATGTGGAATGGGTCCATCAAATAAATTCTCTGAAAGATCCAAGAAATGCACACATTTTTGTAAAGAAAGGGGAATATTTCCTTGTAACTTATTATTATGCAAATCAATAATTAATTCATCATAAGAATTGTGTTCAAATCCAAGCAGCCTGAAGGGTAAATTACCTATAAACTGGTTAGAAGAGAGGTTAAGATATCGAAGGGACATAGAATGCCATAGCCAATGAGGAATATTTCCACTGAGAGAGTTTTGAGACAAATCTAGTGACTGTAAGAAGTATTGAGTTGAAATGAAATTTGGAAAATCCCCTTTTATATTACAAGAACCCAAATATATTGCTTCAAGTTGAAAATTAGGAAGATAAGTGGCATTGAATTTTATAGTCAACATATTCCTTGAAAGACACAAATATTGAATATTGGGGATTTTATCAATAAATGAAAGTGTGTAAGTTCCACTTAGTTGGTTGTTGCTAAGATCAAGATTTGTGAGTTTGGTGAGGTTATCCAACAAGGGGATTGTACCTTTCAAAGAGTTAGAACTCATATCAAGATATGTGAGCTTTGACAGCTTACCCAAAGATGTTGGGATGGTGCCACTCAAAGAGTTAGAACTCATATCAAGATATGTGAGCTTTGACAACTTACCCAAAGATGTTGGGATGGTGCCACTCAAAGAGTTACCATAGAGGTAAAGTTTTGTGAGCTTTGACAGCTTACCCAAAGATGTTGGGATGGTGCCACTCAAAGAGTTAGAACTCATATCAAGATATGTGAGCTTTGACAGCTTACCCAAAGATGTTGGGATGGTGCCACTCAAAGAGTTAGAACTCATATCAAGATATGTGAGCTTTGACAACTTACCCAAAGATGTTGGGATGGTGCCACTCAAAGAGTTACCATAGAGGTAAAGTTTTTGAGCTTTGACAGCTTACCCATAGATGTTGGGATGGTGCCACTCAAAGAGTTAGAACTCATATCAAGATATGTGAGCTTTGACAGCTTACCCAAAGATGTTGGGATAGTGCCACTCAAAGAGTTAGCATAGAGGTAAAGTTTTGTGAGCTTTGACAGCTTACCCAAAGATGTTGAGATGGTGCCACTCAAAAAGTTACCATAGAGGTAAAGTTTTGTGAGCTTTGACAGCTTACCCAAAGATATTGGGATGGTGCCACTCAAAGAATTAGAACTCATATCAAGATATGTGAGCTTTGACAGCTTACCCAAAGATGTTGGGATGATGCCATTCAAAGAATTATGATACAAATCAAGATATATTAAGCTGGACATGCTACCAAACTCTCTTGGAATCGTTATAAAATTAGAGTCGGACAAGTTCAAATACCTCAATTTGCTGGGCTTGTGAAACTGTGAAGGGATGGCTAGAGGTGGGAAGAAGGCATTCCAACTGAGGTCTAAGTGCTCAAGATGCTGCAGTTGGAATAGTCCCCCACGAAGTCCCCTCCACGACATGAAAGGCCAGACATCAGCAATCCACGAGGCATTCAGGGACTGAGGACTAAGATCCAAGGAACGGACATGGGCAGTGATTGGGTGACAGGTGACTCCTTCCCACGCGCAGCAGTTAAATCCCTTCCACGATTGCAGCGTATTATGAGAAGAAGTGATGTTGAGACCCTCTTTAAAATCTAACAGGGAATTTCTTTCATCCGCATAACATGCGAAAGAGCAGGGCATCACTACTACTAATAACAACAAGACACACATCATCATCATCTTCATTTCAGATTGCACAGCAGTTCTCTGTTCCCCCAAATAACTTGCTCTTTGTGAAAATAATGGAAATCAAAGTTGATTTATAAGTGCATTTCGCCTATCACTCGAAACTTATTCTACGTTTATTCTACCGGCGAAAGTGGGGCGAAATCTCCTCCATTCAATTTTCCACACCTCTTCTAAATGTGGTTGGAATAGTATATTTTAGAAAACTTGTTGAAAATTGAATGTACTTATGGCGTTTCGCTTAAGTTATTGCAAATTTCCACGCTTGTTCAAAGTCTATTGGAAAGATGACTCCCTACCGTCGGTTTTACGGCTTTACTAGTTTTTCTTCCCATACAAATTCTATACAAGTTTTTCTATTGACTCGTTCGATGATTTTACTGGTGAGGAAATATTGGTAAATCAGTGGGCTTGTTAACTGTTTATTACAGGGCAGTATGTCATCTCAGTGTTTGTTTGCTTTGTCAGTTTTTCTTCCCGTGTGATTTTACTCGGTTTCTCAAATTACAAATTCAATACAACTTAGAATATTCTTCCTTCCATTCAGTCTCAATAATTTTGTGGTTATAGGGGAGAGGGCCCAGTAGTCGTGCACCCTAACTTCGCGCTTCTAATTATCCTACGTCAAAATTTCAAATCACTCCCAATTTTTTACAGCAGCTTACTTGGCAAGTTCTCTGCTTATAACTAAGGTTTCAAGGCCACATCATCAAATATGATGCCACATCAGCATGCGTTTTTGTCAAGGTGTCCAAAAATGCCCCAAAAAATAGTGAGACCAATTCTCGTGCATTACATCATAAGTAGTTGAGCGCTGATGTGGTATCACATGATTGGTTGCTTTTTAGATCAAAAGCATACTTTGTGTTTAATTATGGGTAGTCAAATCACAACTATTGGACATTATATAAACGACTATTGGGTATTATATTCACGATTGGGTGCACGACTATTGAGCCCCGCACGACTATTGGGCCCTCTCCCCTAATAAAATCAAATCACTAGTATCAATTTCCTACAAAATTCTGGTAAAAAATAAATTATTTTAATGAATTTAAATAGTAATTGTCATATTTTGTCAAAGTTGTATATAAGGTTAGGCAAATTAAATTGTTTTAAAAAGAAATGTGTAGCAATTAGTATCTTTAATGCCCTCAAGAATACAAAAACTTGTGTCCAAGTATTATGTCTTCTTGCACCCTTATAGTGCTCATGCTTTTTGTAAGTATTTAAAAGCTTCCTTAATGGGTTTGACTTGGATCTAATTCATGGTCTATAATCTCAAATAGTTCAAAACTTGTTTAGTTATATTTATGTAGAAAATATATATTGTTTAAGGAAGTAAGGTTAATTTTTCTCGATTGTTATATGTAGTAGTCTTTACAGCATGCATTTTTGTCTTGTATTAGTGTTTTTGGCAATTGTAAATCTGTGATTGTTCACTCTAATCTTAGATAAGAATGTATTTACATCTTCATCTTGCAGCTAGCACAGTCAAAGAATTATCCCCTTTTTTTTTTGGTAGATGTTAAATGTTGGAGCTACATAGATAGAAAAAAGTAGACATGAAGTCAGATGACTCTTAGCCTATTTTAACTAGTCTTATTTTTGGGTATGGTTTTAAAAATTTATGTATGTATTAGGGTTGTAAGCATTTTATATAATTGTTGTAGTGGGTAATTTAAAGGAAATGTTGTTTTATCCCTGTTTTCTTTTAAGATAATGGATAATGTAAGATTGGTTAATAAATTGGGTGTAGTTAGAGTTTACTTTGATAGAAAAAATGGTGTGGATAGTGGTGGGAGGAGAAAGTGTGAATACGGTGACCATCTATCCTACCTCCTAGCATCCAAATTTACCTCCCTACATCGTTTTCTAATAGTTCATATAAATACTTTAATAATTATTGATCAAGTACATCATACAAATAAAGGTATATGATAAAAGAAAATTTCAACCACTACAAAACCAATGTTATAAAAAAATTATAGGCGACTATGGGTCTATATTTAAAATTAGTGTAAGAGGTCATGATTGTCTCAAAAGGGATGAAGGGAAGATAAAATATTTAAAGTAGAATACAATAAATTTCTATTAGCTTATTATAATATTTGTACTAGGTCTTCATTGAGTTGCTTATTCTCTTTTGTTGGAATATATGGCCTAGTAGTCAAATACTATTTTCTTGTAGTTTTGGGGCCATTTAGAATTGGAAAATAAGTTCAGCCTTGTAAAGTGGCATTCCAAAGTTCATAGAACTAGTAGTTCTAGAACAATTTGAATGAGTTCCATAACATAGTTGTTTTGGGTATTGATTTAGTTGCTTCTTCTCTTCTATTGGTAGTTGACTACATGCTTTATGGTAGTGATCAAAGAATGTTCCCTTACAGTTATAAGGCCACTCAAAAATGAAAAAAATATGGTCACAAAAAGTAAAGTTGTATAGCTCATCCAAACGAGTAACATAATGTACTTGTTTGGCATAAGAAATAGCTAAAGCATAATATACACTTGCTAAAGACTTGAGACCTTATTTTATGAATTCCAAGGTCTCAATAACATCCTTTCCAACTTGGCCATAGATATACACTAATCTTGTATAGGTAAAAATTTAGGTGACAAACCCTAACGTTGTATTTTATAGAGTGGAAATTCTAATGGCAATCACAAGGCCCAAATAATAGGACAATATAAGGTGTAGATTCATTCCAAAGATCTTAGAATGCACATACATTATTTTGGATATGTTTTTGTCTCCATGTACAATAATGTCAACTATTGTTTATTGAATAAGGAAATTGTATAGGATAGAAGTAACAAGTTAGAATTAAGAAATATATTAAATTTAACAAATTGATCATTTATAATTCCTTCATTATGCACTAGCTTGGGTCGTAGGTAATTCTTGTGTAATGCAATATGAAAACTTAGTGTTTGGAAAACGAATTCATTCCACTTTGCATGCATCACGATTTGTACACTCATTCATGTCTCTTTATAAATTAGTTAACAAACAAAAACCTCTAACTTGTTGTCATTGGATTTATTGCTACAACCTACACAACTTTTCAAGCACCAACCAAAGCCACAAACACTCTTAAACATATAGTTGTGCATTTTAATTTATTTCTTTAAAAGAGCTACTAATGCTCTTAGTCATGAGTAAGGAAACAATAGGTAGAAGGTGTTAATATTTTAATTTGTCTCTTGAAGACAACTCAAATTGGAATAGTATGTGACATAAAAACTCTCTTTAAATTATTAGAGGAAACTCCTTGAGATTGAAAACTACCCTAGATACTAAGCTATAGACAAAATATATAGTTATGAACTATGCAATATGCTTTTAGGGGGGTTTGCATAAGATGGGATAACTACCTATGTCTTTGTCATTTTTTGCCTTGGGTATGAGAACAAGATTGGTAACAACTCTTGTCTCATAAACAATATTTTTAGACGTTTAGAATGAAAACAATTAATCTAAATGCACAAATAGAATAATATTTTATTGGTTAAAATAGAGAACAATAATCAAATGCAAACAAAACTTCACAAGGAATAACAATTGACGCCAACAACACATGATTCTAAGAACTCAATAGCTAGAAAATTTTAAAACTTTTTTAAAATTTTAAAAACTTAAATTAAAAATAACTATAGCCTAATAGTATAGGATTTTTTAATAAATATAAAAAATGAAATTTAAATTAGAATAATAAAATAGCAAAAACAATAATTTTTAAGATGAAATAAATATAATGGTTCTATTATAAGTCACTTTTTCATTCATTTGTATTATTGATAGTTATAATTATATCAAATAAAACCAAATCTTCGAAGATCTAATCTCTTTTAGTCATTGATTTGAATTTTATTCAATTACACATTCAAAGTTAAACTAATATATGGATTGTTAAATTAATTTTTGTAACAAATTTGATAACATGAAATAGATGAATTGAGAAGAAGAGGGAACCAATATAGTTAATAGTTGTAATGTAGTGAATAACCTGCTTGCACTTTCCACTCATAGGTCAAATAAATAATATTTTTTTGCCATGCATAATGTGTTGAGGAAAGTATGAAATGTGTGAAATAGGTGTTCAATCTACAAAGATACGTTAGGCATATACGTTGATAGCAATTAGTTTTTATAATTAATTTCCTCTTTGTAATTGCTCTTTATGTTAGGCATATACGTTGATAGTAGTTAGTTTTTGTTTTGGAAATGAAAAATAGGTAAGAGATATGTTAGTATTTTTGTAGCAAGTCTAAAACATCCAATGAATAGGGGAGTTTGATTTTCAAATTTTCAGAGTAAAAACAAAAGAGTAGTAGCTTTGTGTTTGTTTTATGATAAGAGATATTGTATGATTCAAAATATATATGGAATAAAAATCATTTTAGTTTATCTTTGTGTTTATTTTTTTCTCTAAGTTGTTTTGTTCTTTATTTCTCTCTTCTACCTCTTCCTTCATGTGGTATCAAAGCCAAAGGTTATCAAGCCAATTTTATCAGAGAACATGTTATTAAGAAAATATTTTCAAGAAAGGTTTCAAGGAGCTAAGGATTATCCAACACAAAGCTTCATAGCCAACAATGGAAGCTCCAAGCACAAGCTTGATAAATCAACAAATTCCCTAGTTCAATGGAAAAAGCTATGACTATTGGTCAATCACAATGAAGGCATTATTAGTTATTAATACATATGTGAGCTTGTAGAAAATTATCACCCAGAACCAATAGATGCAACAACCTACAATGCTTTAACTTAAGTAGAGAAGGACTTACTTAGGGATAATAGAAAGAAGGACTCAAAACCTCTATTTTGCATCTTCCAAGCAATACATGAGAGTATCTTCCTGAGGGTTCCAACAATAACAAAGTCAAAACAAGAATGGGATATCCTCCAAACAACACATCAAGAAATAGCCAAAGTGAAAACAACTAAATTGTAAATGTTAAGAGGTGTTGAGACCATATACATGAAGGAGTCTGAATCATTAGATTCATTCTTTACTCAAATTATTGGATTCGTTAATCAAATAAGATCTCATGGTGAGACTCTTGAAGATAAGAGAGTAGTTGAAAATATTTTAAGAAGTTTTCCTACAAGTTTTGAATCTATTGTTGTGGTCATAAAAGAGACAAAGAGACTTTCACAATTTTTCAATATATGAGCTTCATTCATCCCTCATTTCTCATGAGCATAGGCTAAGGAGGTCAACAAATTCATCTTTGGAGCATGCTTTCAAAACACAAGTCTCAATCAATCATGGTAGAGGCAAATGAAGATCAAATATTGAAGGAAGAGGAAGAAATTCATATAGAGGTAGATGAACCATCGCAAAAAACTCAGGTGAAAGAGGGGATAGTGAAAATTCTAGTCAAAATCAATCACAAGGCCAAAGGTATAATAAATCAAAAGTTCAATGTCATCATTGCAAAAAATAATGGGATTCTATTCTCCCATATCTTTGACTAGGATTCTATTCTATTGATCAATTCTATTACATCCTTATACGAAAAGGAAATCTTTTCACC
Source organism: Sequoia sempervirens (assembly GCA_007258455.2). Taxonomy (NCBI): domain Eukaryota; kingdom Viridiplantae; phylum Streptophyta; class Pinopsida; order Cupressales; family Cupressaceae; genus Sequoia; species Sequoia sempervirens. The sequence goes on along the minus strand of VDFB02221142.1, from coordinate 5,894 downwards.
TACTTTTGTTATAATGCGAGGGGTTAAAACCCTAAAATAAACCACTTAATTCATTTCTTTTATGTTCAATTCTTCTAGTTTTCAAATCACACTTTTAAATCATTTTCATAACATTTTACTTATTCCTCAGTTTTTTTCATCTTTTATATTTTCTTTATGATTTTTTTTCATACATTAGGTGAATGGAAATTTGTGAATTCACAATTATTTCCATTTTTTATCATTCTTAGGTCATTCTTGAATGTGCAATATTAGTGCCTCGTCATTGAGGGTCTCCACAAGATTGAATATAATTGGGTCTATAGTTCTAACTTAGGCTATAAACTACTTTGTTTCTTTAATATTCATGTTCATGCCATGTACATTGAGGATATACCTAACTCAATACTAGGGTTTTTATCTATTCCATCCCTCTTTATGCACTCTCTTTATGCTTATCACACTTTTTCTAACCTTTTTCATTGTCTTCCATCTCAGTCCTAGGATTGTTTAAACATTCTTTCTTCTCATTCTTTTCTATCATGATCATTAAATTCTTTTCAAAACCTATCTTTGTTCATCTCACCAAAAAATTATCTTACTCTCTTGTTATCATTTTTTCCATAAATATTTAATTGATTTAATTTATCCATCCTTAACTGCTTTCTTTTTAACATTTTGATTTATCAAGGGGTAGTACAAGACACCTAATACTACCAAATATTTATTTTTAATACCTACAATGATCTCTTTCTTATTTTATATTCTAGCAAGGTAATTTTATAAGACTTGCCTTTTAGTGCACTTATAGGTTTTCATCATTAATATCCATTAGCTTGCTCTTTTATTTTTCAATTTAATAGGAATAGATCCAACTAACCTATAATTTTTTTAGAAAGGCATTCATAGGGACATCATGACTTAGTCTAAAATTCATTTTCAAGGGTTGATGTGTTGCATAGACTAAGGACATGGAAAATTTTATTGTTAGCAATCTAGATTGTTAATGAGGGTGGTCCCTACAAGATAATATCTACAAATTGAGGGTAGATTCCCTATCTATCTAAGGCTAACCTTACAGATATTTGTGTTGTGAGGGAGTGAAAAGGGATAAAGTTTACTTGGATATGGATAGAGGTTTCTTGGATAGGCATAAAGGTTTCTTGGATGTGGAGGCCTTTTGATTAGTCACAAATTTGATTTTTAGAAAACAATTTGTATAGAAATCATTTCTTAGATAGGGAGGCTGTCAAATTTAATCACATCAAAATGAACTCTCCCACTTGCTTTTGGTGGTTAGTGCATGTAAGACATATGCCATGTGTTTTGATTAGTCCAAGAAAGTAACTAGGTGACACATAAGAAAATTCCACTATTAGTATATGACATTAGCTTGGTCATCAAAGGATTATCTATTGGTGGGTACTAATTGTTTGGTAGAATTTATAGAAATCTTTAAGTAACATTGAGTAGTTGGGAACTAAGGTTTAGGATTACCACATGTTGACTTGATTATGTAGAAAGTTGTATAAAGAATCTTAGGAGTTCAAAAGGAAAATATGCAAAGAGGAGTGAGGATCAATGAAAGGGACACCCAATATTGATGGAAGAAGAAGTGGGATCAAGGTGAGGGAAAATATAATACCACTAAATAACATGGAAAAAAAGGTAAAGGAAAGGGATCAAGGATCAGGGATATAGATGCACCTTTTGGTAAAGGAAAATATAGAAGTCTTAAAGCCTATGACTGGAGAGAAATGGTTTAGGGATCATAATGTGGTGTGCCTAATGCTAGAAGAAGAAAGAGCAAGGTAAAGAGGGTGGAAGACTTCCAAGGTTTGGATATCAATTTTACCACAAACCTTATACCTTTTGGGTATGATATTATGAGTAATGCTACAATTATGGGTCCCATAAGGAGGAAGAGAGATGAAAAGTGGGGTGAGGTAAATGCGTAGGGAAAATACTAAAAGTCCAATATTTTGAGACTTAAAGGAAAGGTTAATCCTCAAATTAGGAATTAGTGATGGTGAATACTCAATGTTAAAGGACATGAAGCATGGAAAAGAGTAAGTGGGTAATAATTGTGTTTCATGGATTATTCTTATAGCTTAAGAAGTAGATGAGTATGCAAAGACCTAAAATTCTAGGGACAAAGGAAAAGACAAAGTAAACTATGATTTATCTTATTTGAGAGTTTATCCTCGATCATAATCTTAAGGTGGATTCTACCAATTCCATTCTCCCCTTTATAGTGGCTTGATTGAGCCAAGATGTGATTTTTGGTGTGCAATTTCTTTGAGGTTGTTGACTTGGTTAATTGCTTAAATTGTTTGTTTATTCATTTGAATTTAAACTTTCAAAATTTATACTGATGGTGTAGATTTTAGTACTTTGGGATACTTGGCCAAAAAAACTCATATGGTCCCTTGCCTTAAGGACTCACTCAATTGGACTTTAAATAAATTTAAATTGTTGTATTGATGGCAACACTTGAATTTTATTTTATTTATAATATTTCATGTGGACTTCATTGAATGATCATTTTATCATTTGAGATTTATGCTTTTTTGAGGCCTACCCTTTAATTACTACTGCTAGTAATATGGTGTTTTATTTTGTATCCAATTTTTTTTTTTTTGAGAGGTGGCCCTTAGTAGGTTGTATAAAAGGGAAATAAGGTGGTTTGGAGAATTCCTTAAGGAGTTGTTATTTTCAAACTTACGGTTATAGAAGGATTATGTCTCTTTTTGTTTAGATTTTTTAAGGTCCACCCCATTTTTTCTATGGTGCTAGGAAAGAGTTCAGACTTGTTTAGTACCTCCAAATCTCAAAAGTTGATTTATGGCTGCAAATTACTTGAGAAGTTCTCCATGAGTCTTAGAGTTTTTTATGTGTTTTCCAAAGTGTAAAGTTGACTTAAAGTGTTATTTTCACTTTATTATGTGTTCCCCAAGGTCCTAAGTCCTATGACTAGGGCTAAGATCTTTATTAAAGGGAATATATTAAACCATGTGTGAATTTTGAACACTTTTCTATTGCCATTTATAGGAGGGACAAGATTTGATCATGTTGGTCAAGCCTTAGGGTGAGCATGATGTAGTGGGATGTATGGAATGATTTTGGTTGAGGAATATTGCCCACTACCTTGGTCACACAATTGGGAGACCAAATTTAAGATCAAGTCTCATGGGGATTGCTCACACATGTGTGAGAAATAATAGAGATAGGATCAATTATTGCTACCTTCACAATAAGAGATAAGAAGATGGAAATTTGTCTTGATTTCTAATTTTGGTTTAGAAAGGGGTTTTTACTTTTGATTCATTTTATAACTGTTGTAAAGAGAGTTTTGTGAATTTAAAGAAGTTGAGAGAAATATTGGTGGTGAGGGAGAACTTGGAGGAGTTGCTTGTTGAATCTACACCAACCTCTTCCTAGTGTTGTAGTTTTGAGAGGTAGGTATTTGTGCCTTCTTTGTGTCATAGTTATATGGAAAAGTTTCTTGAATGTATGTTAATGGTTATATGTGTGTTATTTGTGAAGTAAATTTCATTCTTTGTGTTGTAATTGGGATGGGCTTGTTATGTAGGGAGAGGCTCTCCCAATAGTTAAGAGTATCCCTTGTATTAGGGTAGAGTTTTAGGAACCTCCTTGGAGATATTCGTAGGGTATGAATACCACACTTTATAATAGTTTTGAAAATCCTAGATGTGTATTGAGTTGGAGAAATGTGGTGTGAGTACCCATACTTTAAATGTGGTTGTGAGATTATTAAATATGTGGTGAATTGGAGAGATGGAAGTGGTTGTGAATTTTTGATATAAAGATGATTTTGAATAAATTTGGATAATCTTATTCCCCATGGAGTGCAACACCAACTCCCCCTAATGTGGTTTCATGAGGAAACCATTGTGATGTGCAACTTGATCTTAATGAGTGTATTGTAAGTTTTATGACTATAAAATGTAATGTTGTGTTTGTGAGTGAATTTGTTGTACCTAGTTATTGTTGTGATCTCCCCAAGCTTGGGATGGGTTGTTGTAGCCCTAAGGTTGGGAGGAAATCTCCCATTGATCAATGGAAAAAAATTATCTTGCTACTTTATGTGCAAATTTGAAGATTCACTTAAAGGAGCCAGGTTATGCTAGAAAACAAACTCTAATATGAATGGAGTCATTATAACTATATAGTGAAAATGACCCTTGGGAAGGGTTTGCATAAGTGTTAGAACTGTTGATATGATTACAATTGCTTATGTAAGCTTGTAATGTGAAGAAACCTAGGTGCATGGTATGAAGAAGTGGATAAAAATTTGTGGTATAAATAAATTTGTTCTCTATTTTCCTTCCTTAAGAAGAATGTGTAGATTCTTTTGTGAATAGATCTACTATGTAAATATTATGTATAAGTTATATTAACAACCATAGGAGGGGTTTCTTATAACTTTACTGTAAATGTAGTATCTCAAGTTAGAATAAACTTATTGTAAGACCTAAAGGACACTGCATGATGAGCATTATTGATTGTTATATGAAATGAAATATGGCATACTTGAAGCATGGTTTAATAAAACACTATTGTTTCAAAGTTTAAGGGAAATAAAGAATTATGAAATGTTTGGTAAACCCCCATTGTAACCACTTTGTTCAAGTTTTCATGTTCTACCATTTTCTCATAAATTATGTGGATGTCATTTCTAATAATAAATGGAAGGTCTATGAACTTTGTTTTGTTGTAATAGTACAAACATTTAGATATTGGACTATATTTTTTTAATCATAAGAAATTAAATAAAGATAAAAATAATACCAATTTGTATTTGTTGTATAACTAAGATTACTTATGAGTTGGAAAATATATGTTTAAATTTTAATACCTATGACAAACTATCCTACATGCCATAACATGACTTAATGTAGAGGTAAAACGAAAAAGTGTTTATGATAGTATAGCTAAATGTGCATCTACTAATCTATGTTTCTACCCAAAATAGAATGTGAAAATAAAATGAATAGATATCAAATTTGATGTCCTAGAGAGTCAAACTAAAATAAGATAAACAAAAAAATTATTAGCTAATGTTTGGCCCAAAGACCCTATAACAAGCCACCCTCACTAGGGCATGACCACATTTGGAAGGAGCACCACAACCATAACAATGGTCTATACCTCCACTAAAAATATATATATCAAAATAAAATATGTAGGTAAATCCTTCTCTTTGTCGATAATCATAAAATAACATTTAAAAATAAATCTATGTCAATGGTTCAATAGTCACGACTTGAACATAAGATTGGGGCTACTTTCATATTGTTGGAATGGTTTTGAGTTTGGTTTGAATCATATGTGAGAACTGGGTTGTTTACTGCTGACTATAGCGGTTAATAGGACTACTAGGGGAAACAAAGGGACTTACAAATTTGTTCACATAATTTGGAGTCTAGGACAAAGATAAATTTATAAAAATATTGGAAAAATTTAACACAATTTCACCTCTAGTCACAAATATCACAAGTTATTTTAGGAAATTTTTAAAATTTGCATATAACTTTGATCAATTCTTGTGAAAATTAACTAAAAGATTTAAAGAAAATGAAAAAGGATAGGGAGGGAGAATAAAAGATAAGGAATTGTTTTTTAGCAATACTACACAAATATAATTCATATTCATAAATGGACATCATAACTAGTTTATGTTTTGTTAGAAGTATTCACAACTATACATAAACAATGCTAATCTTCCAAGGAAAACTCATCAATTCAAGAAAGAAACCATAATGCACCCAAACAATGACACAACATTGGTATTTCAAAATATTGACAAGGAATTTATAGTCACTTATGATTTACAATATTGATTACTCAACTCATATCACACTTATAAATCTTGCAAGTGCAAACAAACAATA
>VDFB02221138.1:0-13660 GCA_007258455.2 Sequoia sempervirens | reverse complement strand
AAGTTATCATCCTCAGCCCAATCAATCCATTCCTAGCTTAAGGTGGATTCGGTGCCGTAATCATCCTATCAATCAATCAAAGCTCTAGGGTTACTAAAGGTAATCTCACGTGATCAAGTTTGAGGTCTCTCTCTCACACCTTTCCAATCCGATCTAATCCAATCTAGTCCAATCCAATCAAATCAAATCCAATCCAATTCAAGCCAATCCAATCTAATCCAATCCTTTCCAATCCAATCAAATCAAATCCAATCCTTTTAAATCAAATCCAATCCTTTTCAATCCAATCAAATCAAATCCAATCCAATTCAATCCAATCCTATCTAATCCAATCTTTTCCAATCCAATCAAATCAAATCTAATCCAATTCAATCCAATCCTATCTAATCCAATCCTTTCCAATCCAATCCAATCCAATCCAATCCAATCCAAATCAAACCCAATCCAATCCAATCAAATCAAATCCAATCAAATCAAATCCAATCCAATCCAATCCAATCAAATCAAATCCAATCAAATCCAATCCAATTTAAATCCAATCCAATTGATCGAAGTCCAATAAGATCCAATCCACACTCCATCACAATCAAATCATTTGACAAAGGCATTAACCTACTCATCTAGCATTTGCATGCCCGTTCAGACCCGTGCACAAGCAAAGAAGATGGCTGACCTTCAAGCTCAAAATGCACAATCCAACAATCCTCAAGATCTCAACAACACCTCATCAGATCCCAACAAGGGTACCAACATCTTACATGACCCTCACAATGGTACCTCATCACACTCCAACACTGAAAATCAGAATAACTCGCCACATGGAGAAGAGAGCATGGTTCATCAACCTGAACTCACACTTGAGGAACATTTTAGCAATCCTGCCAATGTGCAAATGACCGACCGTTTACTTGCAAAGCATGGAGAAGAAATCTTGGCCCACTTGATTGAGAAGGGTGTTAAACCCCCCTCCAATGTTGACTTGTCCAAATACAAGGGTGCCCCATCTCACGTACTCCAAGGGTCCCAAAATGCGCCCGAAGGTTCATACTTTTCCAATGTTCCTCCAATTGAGGGTTGGCATCAACCTGAATTTGGCAATGCCGTCCTTTATCAGGTTAATTATCCCCCACATGCTTCGACCTCAGCTATAGGGGGATCCCAGGTGCCCGATCCCAATAATCCTTTCGCTTATGGCATGCCACAAAACATTCCGCAACCTCCGCCATTAGCATTAACCGCACCCCCTCCTTTGAACCCACCTACAGTCAATATTGGGGGTACTTCCTTTGCTACATCGCTTCCTCCTCCTGGGACCACCAACACACCACCTCAACAGGTTCCCCACTCTACTATCCCACCTCAAATACCACCACAAGGCGCACCCCAGCTGAACATTCCGAGCGGAACCCAACAACCTCCTTTACAAAGTGTGCCCACACAACCCCCGCTCTCTCATCCGCAACAGCCTATACCCAATACTTTGACCTCTTCACAACAACCATCCTACCAACCACAAGGCAATCCATCTCAACTGCCTACCCAAACCATATCTCCCTTTCTTGCGTCCCTTTTTCGTCCAAAGGTCCAACCACAACATAATATCCCACCTCAGTCCATGCAACACTCGATGCCACAACAGCAACCTCCACAACACTACTACCACCATAATCAACAACAATTTCACCAACAACCGTTTTATGCAACCTCCCAACAATCACAACAATACCTTCAATACCAACAGGCCAACACGCAACGTCCCGTCCAAGTCCCTCAGCAACCTACCCCACACCTTCACCAAACAAATTCATATTATGTCCCACAACAACAACAACCCCCATATCAACAAAACCCCCTACCTTATCATCAAGTCATGACATCATCCAATCATCCAAACCCACATTTTAACAATCCAACACCCTTTCAACAAGATCCCTCATCTTTCTATCATCCATATCCCCCCAACCCACCACCAGCTAGTTCAGACTTGTTGGAAATCAAGGCTGCCCTTAAGGACCTTCAAGCAGGGGGCACAAAACAATCCTTTAAATTTGAAGATATATGCCCATATCCGTTCGATCCATCCATCTCATTGATCCCATTCCCTAAACACTTCGAGATCCCAAAATTTGACAAGTACAAGGGAGACAAAGACCCTAAGGCCCACTTGCAAGAGTTTTATGCACAATGTCAAGAAGTCATGTATAATGATAACTATCTCTTACGTCTGTTTCCGAGAAGTCTAGCAAGCCACGCTTTAGATTGGTTTATGACTCTTGAAAAGGGGTCTATAAAAACTTTTGCAGAATTATCAGAACAGTTTGTCTCCTACTTCTCCTTCAATTTGCGGAAGGATACTGACACCTTAGATCTCTTGAAAGAGAAGCAACGGGATGGAGAAACCTTTACCAGCTACCTCCAACGGTGGCGTGCATTAGCCAGTCGAATGAAAAATCCTTTGAAAGAAAAAGACATGGTCACTCTTTTTGTGGAAAATTCACATCCCGACATGGCCCACAATTTTAGACTACACTGTGTCACCACTTTCGCTGAGATAGTGGAAAAGGGACCTATCCTTGAACGTGCCCTTATCGCCAAAGGACACATTAAAATACACAGTCATGACAAAGAACGGTCATTCGGAGATAAATCACGATTTTGGAACAAAAACAAAAATGCAGTGAATGATGGAGTGACAGACACCAAACATGTTCAAGTGGCTAATGCATCCCAAGGGCAACAACAGTCTGTATCCAACACCATATCAGTACCGCAGGGGGCACCTCGTCCCCCTCAACAGTCAAACCAAAGAAATCAGGGGAACACCAAACGTCAATATGCCCAATTGGGTGAGCCCTTGAGTGTTGTTTTCAATAAATTGTTACAAATCAATTATCCCATCACATATCCTGTCACCAAACCATTCGATGAGTCCAAACCCAAGCCGGCATGGTTTAAAGACAATGAGTATTGTGACTTTCATAAAATCAAGGGACACTCCTTGAATAAGTGTCAGGGTTTAAAAAATTATGTCCAAGATCTCATTGATCGAGGAGATATCAAGGTTGACCCCAGTCAACCTTCGTCGTCCAATGCTCAACTGCAAATCTATCAAAACGCCTTCCCAAACCATAGCCAAGGTCCTAGCACCTCCACTAGTCATCCCCAAAATAATAGCACCAATAATGTGACTTACAAGAATGTACCCTTCAATTATGAAGGTGTTATTCATTACATCGAGCAGGTGGAACCCCGAGTGTCCATGATCCACGTTAAAGCCAAAGACCCACAATGTGCTGTGACTACGCGACGAGCCCGCATCACCGTCCCTGCAGCATCCACACCCGTCCAACCCGCTCCTGTAAATTCTCAATATAACATTCTTGATCACCTAAGGAAGACCCCCGCTCACATATCCATTTTGGATTTGCTTAGGTCTTCCCCGATACATCAAGAGATCCTCAACAAAGCCTTGCAGGAAACCCATGTCCCAAACGACATCGACCCCACACAATTCCAAGCTTTGGTGGGACACTTGGCTTTGTCTCACCACCTCCATTTCAGCCAAAATGATATGCCCAACATTGGCATCAATCACAACCGCCCCCTACATATCGAAGTCATAATTGCCCGTCATAAAATAAAAAGGGTCTTGGTAGATAATGGCTCTGCCCTTAATCTATGTACTTTGAAGTTCATAAAACAGATAGGGTATTCTCAAGCGGACCTAAGCAACCAGATAATTACAATCAAGGCTTATGACAATGCAGAGAGAAATTCAGAAGGCATCATCAGTCTTCCTATACAAGTGGGACCTGTGCTCCAGTATACTACCTGCCATGTCCTTGATCTGGACTTACCGTATAATCTCCTCCTTGGCCGCCCATGGCTCCATGCTATGCAGGCTGTTCCATCCACATACCACCAATGCCTCAAATTCCCGGTTAATGAACAGGAGGTCACCATCTATGCCGACCCCCAACCGTTTGAGTATTGTCAAGCTTTAGAAGCATCTTTCCCCCATTTACATTATTGTCCTGGGGTCGAAATGGGGGCCTCCCACTCGTTATCCTCCAATCCATCATCCTCCAATCCATCATCATCTACTATAACAACGGCTCCATCTTCCACTGATCCTACAGTCACAAAAGTTCAGATCATTGACAAAGGGTGTGGCGAGTATGAAATGCATACTGCTCTTAATGTAGCAACCATGCCACCATCGCCACATGAGTATGGTCAACCTCCCCATGCTACCCCAAAGGAGGACAAGACTGTCACCTTCCGTGGCAAAAATATTCCTACCACCACCTTTGTATCTCCAAGTATCAAAACAGATGCGCCAGAAGAAGACATAAGTCAGTGGGTCTACCGCGAAGAGCCCGAACCAGAAACTCCTCTAAAGAAATATTTTCAGGAAAAATATCCTTGGCCAACAAAGTTTGTGGAAAAACATAACTACCAAGGTAGAGGCCTAGGTAAAGAGGAACAAGGGCGATTACAACCCATTGATACGTCTCTGCTACCAAAAAATGTGGGCATTGGGTATGACAGAAAGCAAAAGAGTCCCACAACATCATCTAATACTTCCAATAGTATCACTGTGGACGATGGCTCATTGGAAGACATACCTGAGGAGGAGTCCATCATACATGCATACGATGATGTCGATCACACTGATTTATCCTCCATGTTCGAATGCCTATCTGTTTGCACCATCAGCCTATCCCTTCGTCACCCTGAACTCATTGACTGGGACCTACAAAACACCACACCTGTCAGTATGACTACGGACACCTACGTCAACCTTATGGGATTGGGGGAGGATGAACACTCCAGTCGCAAAAATAAAAATCAGAAAAATAAAAAGAGGTCATCTAGTGAAAACCTCCCTGAGGCTTCCTGACCTAGAAAAGTAAAAATAAAGGGCGCATCTGGGCGAAAACCTCGAAGAGGCGCCGAAAGATGGAGATGTTCATCTTCCCCTTATGGGAACTCAGCTATCTGCAGATCATCTATCCTGATTGAAAAGCATGCAAGAGTTAATTTGGGAACTGCTGAAAATCCGAAGATCACCTATGTAGCCAAGTCACTCTCCGAACAAGAATATCCGATCTTTGCGCAGCTACTCCAAGAAGGCATCATCAATTTTGCCTGGTCATATTCAGACATGCCAGGTTTAGACCCTGCTTTAGTGGTTCACCACTTAGATATTCGTCCAGACGCCAAACCCGTCAAGCAAAAACTTCGTAAGATGCATCCGCAAGTTGCATTGTTAGTAAAGAAAGAGTTGGAGAAGTTACTCGACGCGGGTTTTATCAGACCTATTGACTACTCTGAATGGATCTCCAACATAGTGCCGGTTGCTAAACCAAATGGTGACATTCGGGTCTGCACGGATTTTAGGGATCTCAACAAAGCCTGCCCAAAAGATGATTTCCCTCTTCCTAATATTGACATGTTGGTTGATTTAACGGCAGGACATGAGATGTTGTCCCTCATGGATGGCTTCTCTGGTTACAACCAGATCCGAATTGCACCAGAAGACCAGCACAAAACTGCCTTCACAACTCCTTGGGGCACCTTCTGCTACAACGTTATGCCCTTCGGTCTCAAAAACGCAGGGGCAACATATCAGAGAGCCATGACGGTTATCTTCCATGACCTCATCCATATCATCATGGAGGATTATGTTGATGACCTATTAGGGAAGTCCAAGACACGAGCAGAACATCCGGCCATTCTGAAGAAGATATTTGAGCGACTAGAGCACTATAGGTTGCGGTTGAATCCAAAAAAGTGTGTCTTTGGTGTCACATCAGGGAAATTGTTGGGTTTCATAGTCTCCCGCAGGGGTATTGAAGTTGATCCTGCCAAAGTAAAGGCTATTCTAGACATGCCGCCTCCACGCAATCTAAAGCAGTTAAGAAGCCTCCAGGGAAAAATGCAGTCCATCCGGCGGTTTATAGCCCAACTTGCAGATAAATGTCAACCTTTTACTCATCTTTTGAAGAAAGATTCTACATTCCGATGGACAGCACAGTGTCAAATGGGTTTTGATAAAATCAAGGAATACTTAGCTCATCCCCCAATTTTGATGCCACCTATTCCAGGAAAACCCCTCCTGCTTTATATCTCTGCTACCTCGGTCGCACTGGGGGCATTATTGGCACAGCATGATGAGTCACTCAAAGAAAGAGCAATCTACTACATCAGCAGAACACTAGTTGGCTATGAGTTAAATTATTCTCCTATGGAAAAAGCATGCCTTGCGCTAGTCTTCAGTACACAGAAACTCCGCCATTACATGCTCAGTCACCCAGTCAAACTAATTGCTAAAATTGATCCTCTGAAATATCTGTTGTCTAGGACCACCTTGACTGGCCGCATGGCCAAATGGGTCATGTTGCTAAGCGAATTTGACATTGAGTATGTAGAGCGCAAAGCTATTAAAGGACAGGTTATTGCTGATCAATTGGCTGAAGCACCACTAGTAGACGCCTACCCAATAGACACTGAATTCCCAGATGAAGGAATCTACACAGTAACAGAAGCACCAACTTGGACGTTATACTTTGATGGCTCATACACTCACAATGGATCTGGGGCAGGAATTCTATTAGTCACCCCTCAAGGTGACTACATCCCAAAATCCTTCAGAATAGCATTTCCCTGCACCAACAATATGGCGGAATATGAAGCCCTCCTCACTGGCCTTAGAATTGCAAAACAGTGGCACATTACACATTTGAAAGTCTTTGGAGATTCCTTGTTGGTTATCAGACAAGTTAATGATGAATTCCTCACAAAGGATGACAAACTGCTACCCTATAAACGCATGGTGGACGACTTCAAGAAGTATTTCGCCTCCATACAGTTTGACCAAATCCCTCGTGTGCAGAATAAAGCAGCAGACGCCATGGCCACTATTGGCTCTTTGATTGACATGCCCAAAGATCGGACGGAGTGTGAGTTTCTGGTCGAACAACTGTTAATCCCTGCGTATGATGTCCCTGACACTGACATGGTGTGCGATGTTGTAGGTCCTGCCTCCCCGTGGTACCAAGACATATATACTTACCTCCGTGAGAACACCATACCCCCGGAACTTACACGCAACCAACGTAAATCCTTCATCCATCGTTCATCCCGATACATCCTCGTTGGTGATACGCTTTATCGTCGCGGGTATGATGGAATCCTCCTGCGATGTCTGAATGAGACCGAAGCCCAAAAGGTGCTAACAGAAGTACATGGTGGTATTTGTGGGGCTCACTCAAATGGTATGGCTTTAGCCAAAAGAATCCTACGGGCTGGATATTACTGGCCTACAATGGAACGTGATGCTTGCGAATTTGTAAAGAAATGTCTTCCGTGTCAACAGCATGCGGATTTGGTCCACGCTCCGGCACAAGATCTCCAGCCTCTCTTAGCACCATGGCCGTTCTCTCAATGGGGTTTTGACTTGATTGGCAAGATTCACCCACCATCATCCGACGGCCATACATTCATCATCACTGCAACTGAGTACTTCACCAAATGGGTGGAAGCAATGCCACTCTCCCAAATCACTGGTACTCAGATTTCTAAATTCATCCTCTACCATATTCTCTGCAGATATGGTATCCCCTCCACCATCATTTCTGATAACGGAAAGCCATTTAAAAATCAAGCCATGAAACACCTATGCGATACCTTCCATATCCAACATCGTTGGTCAACGCCTTACTATCCTCAGGGTAACGGTCAGGCGGAAGCGACCAACAAAACCCTCATTCGCATTCTCAAAAAGGTGGTCAATAGCACTGGACGAGATTGGCACCTTCACATTCATCCCGCCCTTTGGGCATACCGCACATCCATCCGCACCCCGACAGGCGCCACCCCGTACTCGTTAGTATATGGAGCCGAAGCCGTCTTGCCAATCGAAGTCGAGCTCCCCTCATTGAGAATTTCTTTGAAAAACCTCATCAGCGAAGAAGATGCTCGTGTCGCTCGGCTTGCACAGCTAGAGTTACTCGATGAACGTAGAATACGGGCCTATGATCATCTACAAGTATACCAGAATCGTCTCAAACGTCATTATAGTAAAAAGGTCCGCCCTAGGCAATTCCAGGTTGGTGAACTTGTGCTCAAGGAAAATCACCGCACTCAGCAAGATCGTGACAAGAAAGGCAAATTTGAAGCAAACTGGTTAGGACCATATATCATAACTGCTAAATATGGATCTGGAGCTTATAGGTTGACTACTCTGGAAGGGGACCCCCTCGACGAACCTGTCAATATTCTACATCTCAAAAGGTTCTACGCTTAAAGTCCGCTTGGTCTACCCTATCAAAAAACCAAAAAAAAATATATATATATATATAGTAAAGAGAAATAAATTCGTCCTATGGTGAAAACCACCCCTTGGTGGCGCCTTGGATAAGTATGGATGGTGAAAACCTGGTAACAGGCGTCATCCATAGAGGGCTTAATCATTATCTACCTCGTATCCTAGTTACTTTATGTTATCATCCACACTTTCATCCCCCCGCATCAACCTAGGCCGCTTGGTACTTGTCGATTGAGCATTGGACGGCTCATCTTACCTGTCCCTCATCCTGAGCTTCCTTATGTCCCACTTCGAGCTTATGTCTTTCGTCCGTCGGTCCGTGTCATCATATAGGATCATCCATCGTGTCGGTCTCCATCTTGATCTCATCCTCTTGTCCCACTTCCATCTTTTTGTCGAACTACGTTGCCCCTGCGCTTTCACGTAGGCAAGGTTGGTCATTCGATCCTCCCCCGGGGCATTTGTCGGTCATATCTTGTGTCCATCATCGGTCACCATTGTCCTCTTTCCGCTTTATCCATGGTCCTTTTTCATGAACTACGAGGGCTCTGCGCTTTCACGTAGGCAAGGCCAATCTTTGATCGGCCCCCGAGCCCCTAGGTCTTTAGGTTGTGTCTTGTCCCCTTTGTGGTTGTCTCATCAAATTATGCCCTTATCCCGCTAATTCTTAAACAAACAAGACCCACTTGTATCAATAAATCCGATCAATTTTAAATATCCTTTATCATATCGATCTTTTCGCTTAGCATCCAGCATAGGTCTTAACAGGATACATCCTTCCTAACAGGCCTCATCAATCCCATCCATCCCCTTGATCCTATGGTAATGGACATTTGAAATTGATTGTTATCTTTTGATACTTTTGGTTTTCGTTTATCATTTGAGCTCCCTATAATCACTTGTCAAGGCCACCATGATCCATCATATTATGGCGCGTTTTGACTAGTCCACATAGGGGCATATCTTGATCTTTTCTTTGTTTGTGTCTTCTTGGTTGTCCCACATAGTACCCACCAAGATCCCCGAGGTCTTGTGTTATGTTGGGGCATCCTTCTGTCTTTACGGTTATCCCAATACTGGGCCCGACTAAAGTCTTTCTTTCGAGACTTTGGGGTATTGGGATAGCCTTCTTGTCTGGCGTGTTTGTCTCATGCATTAGACACTGATTTACCTCGGTCCTCTATACCTTGGTGTGTTGTGTCTTATGCTATAGCAAAAACCAGTGCTCCAAAGATGATAAATTGAATTAGGATTGCATTTTTCATAATCATTGCATTCGCACTCACCCTATGGTTTTGGTTGTGCAAATACAAGCCCTCATTCTCTTCCATTCTTCTCAGGATACTGATACCTTTTGACAGATGCCAGACTACATCCATCATCACGTATCCACCTCCCCTCCACTTACCCTACCAGTTCTTATTGGCACCTATAGCCGCATACTGTCCATGCATCCATTGCTACCTGCATTCCCACATGTTAGGTCCATATCTCCATCACTACCTGCATCACAAACTATTAGACACATAGTACATCATATCCTGCATATATAAACTGTTCATACAAAATCCATCTCACACATATACATACACAACACATCTATCAATTAGGCATCCATATATCTAAACCATCATAGATTCCAATAGGTACACATAACATATCACCATTACCATACATCCATAAAAAATGCACAATCATTCATAAACATAGCATAACTAACATCTAGATCAACATTTCATGAATATAAGCATACATAAAACAACACATGAGCATAAATAAATCCCTGCATCCATCCACGAAACACATAATGATACACACATATGCATATAGTCCTCCATCATAAATAGAAATATCCTACATGGTGCTAATAAGAACTGTCATATACCCATCATACATATATCCGTCAATATAGCATATGTCACAAATACATCATACATATATCCGACACATGACAAAGTACAAAATCCAGGGATATAGAACATCCCTGATATCCATCCGACATAATCCATCCTGCATCTGTCAAAAATACAGTACCATGTCACCTCCCGAATGAACTCCCCACGTCTGATCTCTGTGGAGACTCAGGTCCTGCCCCTCTGCCTGGTGAAAAACCTGGTGACTCACTGTAACCGCGAGTCCGTGTCCCCAATGACTGAGATGGAGCTGGCATCTGGGGTGCCGGCCTGGTATAACGGAATCTCCGCTGTGCTGGATCAGGAACCGCATCATAATACGCTGCCATCCAGAAACCTGCCTCTCTCGTGCTATCCTCCCTCTCTGCCGCCTGGACCCGAGCGGCATTCCGCTCATGTCGATACCTGTCTCGGTCCCTGGTGATAGCCCTCCTCTCCAGCTCCCACGCCTCCTGAGCTAACCGACTCTGTGCCAGCTCTGCCTGCAGACGATCTCTCTCTCCTGCCACAACCTGCACATCCGCCCCTGGCATCCCACTCACACCATGACCTGTCGGAACACGTGTCCTCGCTGCATCCACCTCAGCCTGTAGGGCCTGCACCCGCATCTCTGCTGCGTCTCTATCTCTCTGGAGAGCCTGTGCCCGTAACTCTGCTAAATCCCTCTCTCTACGGAGAGTAGCTACCTCGCCAACGCCTCGTCTCTCCCCCTCTGCAATGCCTGTATCTCCGCCCTGCTACTGCCCTCTCACTCTGAACAAGCGCCTGTGCCGCATCCCTCTCAGTCTCCATCACCTGTACCTAAGCCTGCGCTGCGTCCCTCTCAATCCGCATAACCTGTGCCTGCTCTACTGCCACTGCCTCCCTCTCCTGCATCACCCTCATATCTCCGAGCCCCTGCTCAAGGCACTGTACCCTGTCCTGTAACTCATCCCAGTCTCGCTGGGAATCTCCTGACGGCTGACTGGTACACCCTGTCCCCTGACCTCCTCCCTGCTTTGACCTCTCCTCAGCCTCTCCTCTAGCCTGTAGAATCACGACCGACGCCTGTAGCCTGTCGCGGTCCCATGTCACACTGGTCAGCTCACTCCGTAGCCTCTGCACCTCTTCCTGTGCCCTATCCCTCTCCCTCAATGCCCCTACCAACTGGAACGTCACAGCGTCATAATCTATCAATGCCTCTCGCTCTACTCTGGCTAGCTCGGCCTCTAGAACCCTCACCCTCTGCTCTGCCGTCTGCACTCTCGCCTCCGCCCCTCTCGCCTCAACAGCGGGATCCTCTGGAACATAAGGAACTACTGCTGATACATCTGCTGCCGCCACATCCTCTGTCCCCGCATCTCTGTCCACGTCCATCACATCCTCCTCCCCACCTGTCTCCTCTATCCTGTCCTCCCTATCATCCCCTCCATCCTCCTCCCCACCTGTCTCCTCTATCCTGTCCTCCCTATCATCCCCTCCATCCTCCTCCCCACCTGTCTCCTCTACCCCCTCATCCCTATCATCCTGCTCATCCCCCTCCTCCCCACCTGCGGCCTCCTCTCTCTCCTCCTGTCGATCCTCCTGGCCCTCTACAATCCGGCGCACCAGAAATCGCCTCGCCTCTCCCTGTCTCTCGACCACGAATCGCTGTCGTGGTGACCTCCTCTCCTCTCCTGGTGCTGCCCTCACATCCTCCTCCTCTCTGCTCTCCAGCCCCTGCTGCCTCTCCTGACTCTCTACCGACGGTCGAACCCGCACACGCTGTGGCTGCCCATGTCATCCTACCACGAACTGTCTCCTCCCCTCCTCCGCAACATCCCTCACACCTACAAACTCCACCTCCTCCATATCATCCACCTCCAACACCTCCACCCTCTGCTCCTCTGGCTGCCCCCTATCCTGCCGTCGACTATCTCTGCTCACCCTTTGCCCCTGGGCTCTCTGTGACCGCCCCCTCTCCTGCTGCTGACCCTCTCTCTCGCTGCCGGTCTCGCCTCTGATGCCTCCTCCTCCTCCTCCCCGCCCTACCGGCCGGCTCTCCCTCATCCCTCTCGGGCTCCTCCTGTCCCCCCTCGCCTCCCGATATCCCCCTCGCTACCCCCGCCGTCGGATGCTCCGGTGTGATCCTCTCCCATACCTTGTTCTGAAACCATCTATGATACCGCTCTGTCACCACTGGTATCTGCTCTCCCCCTGTCCTCCCTGGATAAGCCTCCTGTCCTGCTGCCACCCATGATGCCCTGGCCGTCGCTGGTGATATGAAACCTCCCCATGGCACCTCTCTGCTATATCGCCGATACAAGATAGGTGCCGCTGGAATATCCTGTATCCTCCCAAACTGCCTGAACACTCTGTCTGGTCGATAACACTCTACTATACGCGGTAGAGTCCCAATAATGAAACACTGGCTCAGAAAATATCCCTCATGCCTCCTCGTATCTGACCATCCCCTGAACTGACGTGCCTTATATGGCCGCCACTCTATCTCCCCTGACCGCAGCTCATCAAACGCTCTCCTCCATCCCTCCATATCACTCAACGCCTCATAGCGGAAAATCCACCCTCTCTCCTCCCCATACTCCCACGCCACAGGCTCACGATCGTCCACTGTCCCCCCCCTCACCACTACTGGCCTGGTCACGGCGATATGCTCCCACGCCCAAATCTGCAATAATGTCCCATGTGTAATACTCGAGATCTCCCGATAGCAGATCCCATGCATATCCCTGTATAGCTGCGCCAATACACAGGAGCCCCACGAAAATGGCCCCCCCCGCCACTCAATAATGTGGCGGATCACCTCCATATACCGCATGCTACATGTCCGTCCACCCCGGTCTGGTAGCAGTATCCCACTAATCAATCCACACAGGAACAATGGTAAGGCTGGCACCCCTATCGTCAAACACTCATCCAAGTCCAAATTCCCCTTCACCAGGGGCAGCCTCACATCACCAAATAAAACCCTCAACGTCTCATCTAATGCTGCCCCTGTCGACACCACATCACTCACTAACCGACCCGCAATCGGTAGTCTCAAAATACGCCACACGTCCTCCAGGGTCACAGTCATCTCTCCTGTCGGAAGATGGAACGTCGATGTCTCTGAGCTCCATCTCTCTGCCAGTGCTGTCAGCATCGCCGGATGGGCTCTCACCACTGGAAACTGCACACAATGCCCTAATCCTGCGTGATCTAACGCCGCCTGGTCCTCCCCGTTCATCGCAGCTCTCGTCACCGCTAACACCTCCGACCGTCGCTCGTGCACTCGCAGTCGCTCAAATCTCTGCATAAACGCACATCTTACCAATTAGTCCTTTGTTTTCATCCATTCCCTTTATTTTCATCCCCAACCCCTCATTTTTTTTCCCCCTATCCTATCACATTTTTCCCACCTACCCTAATCCCCAACCCCTCATTTTTTCCCCCCCTA
>VDFB02221137.1:0-14464 GCA_007258455.2 Sequoia sempervirens | reverse complement strand
AAAATGACAAACACAAGACGCACAATACCATTCAATCAGGATGGTTTGACAAACATGGGACGGGGTGACTTCCTTGTCATCCCTATTTCAACATCATGTTGTTGGGTAAATTTGATGCTCGCCCTGTCCTGCCGAAGCAGGTGCAATCAAGACTCTGTACCTGCAATCCCTGCATCCAAACAAGATCGTGTACATGTACATATATATATATATATATATATATATATAATCAAAGCATTTCATTGTGAGAAGGAATTGTAGCATAGCAAGGCACTCGCGAACGAGTGGTTCTACATTGTCCTCTTACCAAACTATTCTATCAATTACAATATCAAATATGAAATAGCATTTCTAAACTAATTGATCATATCACAACATAATTTACTAAATCAAGTTGCATCACAATATATCACTGAAATCAAACTAACATCACCAAACCACAATATCATATGAAATATCCATGTCGTCAAATGTATAAGCATAATCACCAACAATCTAATTACCTTGTCCACCAAACTAAACAATAAATAGTACTATCACAATCACAAAGTATCAAACGAAAGCATAGAAAGACAACAAGTCCAAACAGTAGTAGGAGGGGTATTAACTTCCCCTAATCGCCATTTATTGACCAAGTGATTCTTTCGGGTAAGGAACAAACATTTTTCATTTCTTGATGGTTTTAGTGGTTATAACTAGATCAAAATTGTAATATAAGATCAAGATAAGACCACATTCACTTGCCCTTGGGGAACCTATGCATATTTTTTCTTACCTTTTGGTATGTGCAATGCTCCAGCTACCTCTCAAAGACTAGTACTCAACATATTTTATGATTTTGCACATGACTACATGGAAATATACATGGACAAATTTACCACTTATGGTGAAAGTTATGAGGAGCTCTTAGTAACTTAGAAAAAGTGTTAAAAAGATGCACAAAACACAATTTTTCTTTGAGCAATGAAAAATGTTTTATGATGATGACACAAGGCATTGTCTTGGGAATTTTATTTATAGTGAAGGAATATAGGTTAACCCAAAGAAGATTGAGATTATATATACCCTACATGTACCTTAGAAACAAAGAGATGTACGAAGCTTCTTTGGACATGTAGGTCATTATAGGTGATTTATTAAAGATTTCAACAAAATTGTTGCACCTTTGTTTACTTTGTTGACAAAGGACTGTGAGTTTGATTGGACTGAAAACTTTCAGACTTCATTTGAAAAATTAAAAGCAACTCTAACCCATCCACCGGTTCTAAGAGGTCCAAATTGGACATTGCCATTTCACATACATACTGATGCATTTGGATTTGCTATTGGAACAATTCCAGGGCATAAAAGGGGAATAAGGAATATGCAATATACTATATTAGCAAAAACCTCCAAGGAGCAAAGTTAAACTACATGATGATTGAAAAAGAAATGTGTGCAGTTGTGTATGCCATTAACAAGTTTAGACACTATATTACTGACTATCAAGTATTTATACATATAGATCATACAACCATCATATACTTGATGAATAAACTACTAGTAGGTGGAAGACTTGCAAGATGGTTGTTGTTACTACAAGAGTTTGACACAACAAGAGTTGACAAACCTGAAAAAGTTATTGTGGTTGTTGATTTCTTGTCTAGATTGCCTACCCAATCTGCAAAAGGAGTGGTTGATGATTCTTTTCCTGATGAGCATCTATTTGCTCTAAATATACACACTCCATAGTATGCTAATATAGCTAAATATTTAGTAATAGGGCGGATTCCAGGTTACTTTTCTCCAAGAGAGAAAAGACAGTTAGTTCACAAGTGCTTCCCTTATTCTTGGATTTCTGAATTTTTATTTTACACTAGCCTAGATAACATTACGAGAAGATGTATCAAGGAGTATGAAGTGTTTGATATATTAAAAGCATGCCATGATGAACCTAGTGGTGGACATTTTGCAGCCAAGAGGACAACCTTTAAGATCTTGACAATAGGATATTATTGGCCAACCCTACATAAGGACTCTGTTAAGTATACTAAAAGCTATGACTGATGCCAAAGAATGGGAAGACCCACACGAAGTGATGAAATTCCTTTACATCCCCAGCTGGCACTAGCTCCTTTTGATAAGTGGGGGATAGATTTTATTGGACCTATTTCTCCCAATTCAAATAATAAAGAATACATATTTGTATGCACTGACTACTTAACCAAATGAGTAGAGGTAAAAGCATTGTAGTTTGCCAGAGATGGGAATGTTGTAAAATTCTTATATGAGGAGATCTTCACTAGATATGGTGTACCTAAAGAGATAGTGACTAATCAAAGACCATAATTCATATTAGACTTAATTGTTAAATTGGTGGATGAGTATCAAATTAGGCATAAGAAATCTAGCCCATATCATCCTCAAGTTAATGGTGAAGTAGAGGTCACCAACAGGGAGATTAAAAATATATTGAAAAAAATAGCGCAACTTCATAGGAGAGATTGGGTATCTAGATTACCAAAAAAAAATTGGACATACAAAACCACATGGAAGACAACTACAGGTTTTACCCCTTATGAACTGGTTTATGGAATAATAGTCATATTGCCTATTGAATTTGAATATAAAACATTAAGGACAACAGTGGAGTTAGGAATGGATTTAACTGAGGCACAAAAGGAAAGGTTACATGCATTTTAACTAACAAAAAAATTGAGGTCCATAACATAAAGCATTTAAAAGGCTCGAAGAGGATCCATAAAGTTTTTAAATAGAAAGTAAACAGAAAGCATTAAAAGACTCATTCCATTATGCACTTCCAAAAATTTTGGTGCCTAGTCTTCTAGAGCTTTATCCTCAACCAATTGAAGTCCTCTTTAAAATCCACTTGGATTGTGCATAATGACCTATACAAAGACTTAATGCTACACCATTACATCAACATTAGTCAACCAATTCCAATTGATTTAGGAAATAAAGATTATACATATTATTTACAAAAAGCAAGAAATTGTTAATCCTAAAATTAAAGAATTAGCAGGATAAAAGTGATTGGGAGAAATAAGGAAGGGTATTTGGCTTATCATATTTATGAGGTTATTTATACCTCATCATTGTTATTATGCACTTTCACACTTGGACGCTAGAAAGAACTAAAATAACACAACTAAAAATTGTGATAATGCTTATTTTATATTTTAAGGTGATGTAAGGAGGAAAAAATAGTAGAACAATGCATATATCTAGTTGGGCATAAGAGTTTTTTATTCATATAGAAACATACGATGATTGAAATCATGTTGTGATACATTAATGAAGGCATTATTGAAGGCTATTCTTCTTAAAGTACATAAGAAAACTAGGTTCTATGCATGTATTCAAAGAAAAAATATAATTTTTATAATATCAAATTATTATACTTAAAATTCCATGAACACACCTGAACATTTCCTTTCGTATCTTAAAAAGATAATAGACAAAGACTTTACAAGGATTTTACAATCATTTAGCTATCCAAATGATCACACATACATCTATAAATGAACATAATTCCAATGGATATTGTCACTCAAGGTCAATTCCATGATTGAAAAATCATTTCTAGAGGTTACAATATTTTCATTACAAGCTTGGGATAAGCCCTTATCACTACATCACAAAATTTTATTTCACAAAGTTGGAAAATAAAACCCTAGGTTTTCCCACAAATATTTCTTCCTTGCATGCTCTACTAATCCCTCTTTACAATTTTTCCATCCATAAATAAATGAAAATTTGGACTTTAATCCTTTTTGTAGGGGAAAAACATGCAAATTTAGAAAAATATCAAAATTTCATGAATATTTAGAGGCTACAGGGGACACCCATCCACTCTTCCATTCTTTTTCTTTTACATGGTACCTAAAATCCACCAAAATAATCCAATTTCACCTATAGAGATATGGGGGTATATCCATAGTATATCCATGAATTTTCTTAGCATTAATGGAAATGGAGTAGGTAGGAGAAAAACATTGAAATTTATTGGGAGTTTATGGATGAACAAGTGTCTCGCAAGATTCTAGGCCTAAGAGGAACCTTGGAACCTAGTGGGGTTTTGGGATTATAGAAGGAAAAGAACATGGTTCCTTATAACCTTATTGGGTTTTGGGATTGCAGAAGGACTTGAAACCTTAAAACTTGGAATATTATAACCTTTTCAAGTTTCAATATTGTTAAAGGAATCCAAACCTTGTTGGATTTCAAGGTTACTAAAGGACTTGGATCCTAATTCCAAGTTTCAAAGTTGCTAGGCCCCCAGTATTAGATTATTCATAGAGTTATTATTAGTTGGATTATGACTATATGAACTCGTAATTAAGTCATATTATTATTATATTGTTATTTAGTTATTTATGTTAGCCTAAGGCTTATATAGGGTTATCTAGGTTAACTTAGGTGATATCCTAGGCATAAGTATGGTATATAGCAGGTATAGGTAAGTTATTAACATCATGTTGAGTATTGTGTCCTTATTGAATACTGTTGGAGATATCCCCTTTGAATTGGATTAGGAGGTTGCCCCCTTGAAGTGGCATATTATTATCAAGTATTTGTAGTGTATTTCACATTATATTATTATTGTGCAAGTTATTTAATTACAATTGTATTAGAGCATGATCTTGGCATCGTGGAGGCAAGGAATTTTCCTTATATTAGAGTTGATTTTGGGAAGTGCATATCTCTCCTATTTTGGTGAGGAAAATTAATTATTTTTAAAGGGTTTTTGAATAACATATTCAAGTAGCTATAATTTATATTACAGAGGAATTGGAGTAGAATTGAGTGATTTATTATAGAATTAGGGTTTCTACCCAATTTATTTAGAAAGTGAATATCTCGCAAATCCTTCATAATTGTTTCCTAATTTTTAGTGGGTTTTTTGAGAAGTAAGACAAGAGTGCACAATTTGAATTAGGGAATAATTGAGCAAATAGTGTAAAATTATTATTTCCAACAAATTTTCTCTTAAGGTTTTAAATATGCTATTTTCTTAGAGATTTTTTGGGTAAGTGGTAGCTTAGCCCTAGTAAGTTAAAGTAAAATTTTCAAAGAATTTAGATTTTGTTTGTGTGATTTATTTTAAAATTATCGGTTTCCATCACGAGGGGACCTTAAACAAGAGGAAAAAAGAATGTTGTCACATCAAGAAAATATCCTAATAAGGATGAGCAAGGTCAAGGAATACATTTCATTAGTGAAGATGGACACGAGTTGCTTAAGAGGAAATAAACCAGACATACGAAGCATGCTAAATGCTTATATAAATGGACCAAGAAAGGATATCTCAAGCAACCAAGGTGAATCATCTAGATCAACTACTACTGATTTAAGTGTTAATACTCATATGGGATCTAGGAACTTGATACCAAAGGTGGATATGCGCAAGATTGATGGAAAGGATCCACTAACATGGATAAATAAAATGGAGATATTTTTTGATGTACATCAAGTCCCAAGTGGACAAAAGGTGACAATGACTTCCCTATATCTAGAACTAGATCAATTAATTTAGTATCGATAACTTAAGTATCATCAATGGAAAAAGGGTCTCACTGTTTCATAGTCATTTTTATAGAGGAGCTACAATCACAATATAACAATAGTGTGACAAATAACTGCTTTAGCTAGCTAACTAAAATTCAACAAACATGACTAGTCAAGGATTTATATTCAAAAATTATAAAATCTTTCCTTAAGAGTGGATACAATTACATAGGAGAACTTGAATGATTTATTTTTGGGTGGTCCTAAGGATCACATTCAACATGAGGTACACATGTTTAGTCCTAGCTCTATATTTAAGTCTTTCATCTTAGCATGTAGGGTAGAGGAGAAGTATTTGATTCCTAAAAATAAAGGGGATAATGGGATAAGTGATAAAATGTATTCAACACCTTCCCTTCCTCAACCTACTAGATTAACACCACAATAAATTGAGGAGAAGCGAGAAAAAGGGTTATGTTTCAATTGTATTAACAAATATAGTTGAGGACATAAATGCAGTGAAAATAAATTATTTTATATTTAAGGTATGAGTGAGGAAGAAGAGGAGCAACCAATATTAGAGGGTGATAGGGAATAAAATGAGGAATTAAAATATTCCCAACCAATCATTTCTTGTCACACACTTCCAGGTTTTACAACACCAAAAACTCTCAAGGTAGTAGGTTTCTTAAAGAAGTAGAGAGTAATAGTGTTAATAGACTCAATTACTCATATTTTTATCTTAACATAATGTTGGCTACTTGTATAAACTATTTTATATATTTAACTCCAGATTTTTTAGGTTTTGATTGCAGTTGGTGGTATTGTTAGTTGTTCTAAGAAATTCCACAACATTAAATTATCCATAGGAGATTTTCGTCTTGATAGCCCAATGTTTTCTATCTCCATGGCTACAATAGATATTATCTTGGGATTAAAATGGATAAATACTTTGGAAACAATTGAGGTGAAATTCCAAGAGCTATTCATGAGATTTCAATTTGAAGGAAAGATAGCGGAGCTAAGGGGTTCATTATTGCAGAAGGAAAGACTGTTTGATTAATAAGTACGAGGTTTCATATATTGAGGGTTCTTGACAACTGACGGGACAAGCTTATGGTGACGATATTAAGGACGTGGTGAAGAAAAAAGAACGTGCTCAATCGTGCGAATGAGCCGAAGGAAATGGAAACCATATAGAAAATTGTTCGCGCTAATTAATACTAAATTAAATGCAATAAATAAAGTAACTGAAGCAATCTTAAAATGAAGTGGAGCGTACCTGGAGAGAATCGTCGTAATTATTTGATGTGACTTCCTTCTTCATTGCAATAAGTGACACAGAGAAACGTGGATGATATGGGAAATGACAGGTGGATGATGTGGAAGAGAGAGAGTGAGTACGGATTGTGGATGAAGTGAATGAATGGAATGGGGATCTTATTAGATAACCCCTTTATTATGATTTGGTATGCACTTTTATGCATGGCCCAAAAATTTGAGCCTAGGCTCAATTCCTTTGGCTGCAGGATCTGCCATCCTGCTCAATTTTCGAACTGTCTCAGAAATGTTTCCTTGTCAATGGGTTTAGAATAGAGCTTTAGGTGATGCCCATTGACTAGTAGCTTGAATCGGACCTCATCAATGGTCCTTAATTGAATAGCACCATTGGTGAATACCTCCTCTATCTCATATGGACCCAACCATCTGGTTTGTAGTTTTCTGGACTGTCCTTATATTGTGAGTCATAAAGCAGAGCCCAATCTCCTGCTTTGAATTTCTTTTCCTTGATGTATTTATCATGCCACCTTATTCTCTGATGTTGTATCATCTCAGTGTGTTGCAGGGCATTCTTTCGAGCTCATCCAGAGCATTGAGCTGCATGACTCTGTCCTTTTGTGCATTTGTTAAATCCATGTCCATCTCTAATGTTGTTCTTAGAGTCTTATGTTTGAATTCTATTGGCATCACAGCTTTTTACCATACACCATTTCAAAAGGTGTATATCCTATAGCAGTTTTCCAGGTAGTACGGTAGACCCATATAGCTTTTGGTAACCTTGCGGTCCAGTCCTTCCTATGCAAATCTATAGTTTTAGTCAAAATAGCCTCTATGTCCCTATTGGTGACCTCAACCTGGCCATTGGCCTGGGGGTGATAAGGAGTTGATTTCCTGTGCTCTATATTGTATTCATTTACTAAGGCTGTGATAAGTGTAGAAGTGAATTGTGCTGCTTGATCTGTCACTATTTCCCTAGGGACACCAAACCTGGTGAATATTTCCTCATAGAGGAATTCAACTACTTTATTATCCCTAGCATGTTTCATAGGTTTAGCCTCTACCCATTTTGTCACATAATCTTTACATACAAGGATGTAGGACTTACCATTGGAAGGTGGATCAATTGGTCCTACAAAATTCAGTCCCCATTTGTCGAAGGGTGTAACGACAACTTGTGGAAATAGAGGCATCTCATCAGATCGAGTTGGTCTTCCCATCCTTTGGCATCTGTCACATCTCCTAGTATATTTGAACATCTGTGAGTTGTCGCGATATTTAAAATTTTTATTCTTTGTTCTTTTTGGTAGCAAAATGTCCACCACATGGCTCATCATAGCTGGCATGCAGTATATCATGAGTGTCCTCCTCTGGTACACATCTCATCATAATTTGATCTGACCCTGTATAAAATATGCAATCTGCAATCAAGAAAAGTTAAAGCTTTTCTCTACCAATAATCTCTTTTCCTTAGGGGAGAAGTGAGGAGGAGTTCTTCTTGTTGCCAAATAATTTGCTATATCAGCATACCATGGGTGAATAACCTTGAATGCAAACAGGTGCTCATCAGTAAAGGAGTCTTCAATAAGTGCAAAGTCATCTTTCCTTTGAATTCTAGAAATCGGTAGCCACATTGGCTTTACCTGGCTTGTCCACAATTGTAATGTCAAATTCCTGCATCAACAATAACCATCTTGCCAGTCTCCTGGCTATTGAGCTTTTGTTCATGAGATACTGGATTGCTGCATGATCAGTGTGGAAAAATATCTGATAACTGGTGATATAATTCCTGAATTTATTGAGGGCATAGATGATTGCCAACATTTCTTTTTTGTAACAATGTAGTTTAATTCAACCCCTTGCAGATTTTTGCTTATGTAGTAGAGTGCATGTTCTGTTGAACCACCCTTCTACCCTAACACAGCTCCAATGGCATAATCTGATGCATCAGTATGAATATGAAATAGAAGTGACCAATCAGGTCCTTTCAGAATAGGTGCCTATGTAAGGGCGACTTTTAAATCAAGAAATGCTTTTTCACATTCCTCTGTCCAAGAAAAATCTACATCTTTCTTTAGCAGACTGTATAAGGGGCCTGCTATTTGGTTGAAGTCCTTGATGAATCTTCTGCAGTATCTAGCATGGACTAGAAAGCTTCTTACTTCTTTATGCTTGGTAGGAAAGGGTAGATTAGAGATGACCTCAATCTTAGCAGGATCAACCTGTATTCCTGCAGCAGAAATATAGTGACCAAGCACTATTCCCTCCTGCATCATCATGAAGCACTTTTGACTATTCAATGATAGGTTGTGATCTTCACATCTCTGTAGTACTTTCTCCAAGTTGGATTGAGCTTCCTCAAATGTTGTACCATAAGTAGTAAAGTCATCCATGTATATTTCCATGCAATCATATGAGATGTCTGAGAAGATACTTATGACTGCCCTCTGGAAAGCTGCAGGAGCATTACAAAGACCAAAAGGAAGAACTGAATAGGAAAACATTCCCCAAAGGCATGTAAAAGTAGTATTTTCTTGATCCTCAGGAGCAATCTTGATTTGATTGTACCCACTAAAGTCATCCAAGAATGAGAAGTACTTTTTCCCAGCTAAATTATCTAGAACTTGATCAATGAATGGAAGAGGAAAGTAATCTTTCTTTGTTGCCAAGTTGAGCTCTCTGTAATCTACACATACCCTCCATTTCCTCCTTTCTTAGGAACAATAACCAATGGGGAAACCCACTGACTATTCGAGATTGGGTAGATAAAGCCAACTGTTAACATTTTCTGCAATTCTTATTTAACAATTTCTCTCAAAGCTGGATTGATTCTTCTTTGAGGCTGCCTGACAGGTCTGAACTCACTGTTAATGTATATGTGATGTGTATAGAGTTTTGGGTATAAACCCTTCATGTCACCATATTTCCAAGAAAAAGCTAACTTATGACTAGTAAGCATTTTGACCATAGATTCTTGTTGCTCACTAGTGAGGTTTTTATTGATGCTCAAGGTTTTTCTTGGGGCTACCTCAACTTGGGAGGTTAAATCTACCATAGATACTTCAGGAAGAAATGGAATTTCTACCTCGTGGGGTAGCAAGGTGTGTAAGCAGTCAATTGCTGTAGGATAATGAGCTGATGTAGGGGAAGGAAGAATGGTCTGCAAGGAACATGGATTTTTTTCACAATGAAAGTATTCGGTACCATAGTTATTCAGTAGGATATTGGACAGTATACTTTCTTCTTCTTGTTGT
Organism: Sequoia sempervirens; assembly: GCA_007258455.2. Classification (NCBI taxonomy): domain Eukaryota; kingdom Viridiplantae; phylum Streptophyta; class Pinopsida; order Cupressales; family Cupressaceae; genus Sequoia; species Sequoia sempervirens. The sequence goes on along the minus strand of VDFB02221137.1, from coordinate 4,424 downwards.
GCAATGAAAGGCTCTCTGGTAATCATCATTAAATTGGCCATGGAGTTCACTTCCTCCTCTTCTCCCAAATCTAGCCAAACAACCTCTCCAAACTCAAGTTGGGGCAGGGCTGGAGAATAGAGGGTAAGCTTCTTTGTGCTATACCCATCAGATATTGTCATGTTACTTGACCTACAACTAATGTAAGCATCAATAGTAGCCAACCAAGGCCTTCCTAGTATGACAGTGTATCCCCCCAATGATGCCTTCAGAGATAAGACCATAAAGTCAGCAGGGTACTCCCAGAAATCCACTGTGACTACCAGGTCTTCAACTACCCCATTAGGTTTGACAGTTGAGCTATCAGCAAGCTGTAATATTGTAGGTGTAGCCCTTAGGTCTGAAATATTAAGTTTTACAACCAGGTCCTTTGTCATGACATTGATAGCTACACCAAGATCTACTAAAGCATTCTTAATTTGCAACCCATTAATATTGATCTCCACAATAGGGCTTCCTGGATCTAAATATTTTGGGATGCTAAGCTTCCCTAGCATTAAGTCAGAGAGTTGGCCTATGACATGGACAGTTTGAGGGTCTTTCTTTTTCCTCCCCGGTTTCTTCAAACATGCCTTCTTGATGGCCTTGCTATAGATAGGTACTTCTTTGATTGCTTGGAACAAGGGAATTTTCACACATATATGCTTTAGCTGGTCAAGGATGTCAAAGGTAGGTTCCTCTTATTTTTTTACATTTTCACCTTCCAACCTTTGTGGGAAAGGAGGGGACACTTTATCAGATGCCTTAGGTAATGATGGAATCTGAACCGGCTCATTTGGTTGGGCTTGGTCATTGGTATCTTCTTCTTGGTCAGTCTCCTCATATGGAAATTCCGAGATTATGGGAGGAGATGGTGTGGGCAACATAGTTCCTGAATGTAAATTGATATTATTCAGGTTAAGAGCATAGGCAGGCTGATGATTAGGATCAGCAAAATAGACTTGTTGCTGCTACAGTTGATGGTTATTTGGATTGGGTGTTGCCTGAGCAGGTAGTTGGGTTGACTTTGGATTCTGACCTTGATTAGCTGCGGGAGGTGGCATAATGGATTGTTGCTGCAGTTGCTGCAGGAAACCAGTGGGTGGATTTGACCATTGCTGGCCTCCTCTCCATTGGTTAGACTGCTGCCAATTCCCTTGCGGAGGCTGCCACTGATTTTGCTATGGTGATTGCCAATTCCCTTGTGAGGATTGCCAACAGTTTTGCTGGGCATTTGGCCAAGGGTTATTCCACTAAGGTTGGGAGTATGGCCCATAGTTTGGAGGGTATTGGTTTTTCCATTGACTATTATATGAACCAAAATTTTGCAAAGGGTCATAAGGCATACCTTGTCTTGGGGCCCATAGCCTATGCTAAGAAACAAAGAACACTTCCTCCTCTCCTTCAATGGTTTTGAACTCAGTAGGGAGATTTTGTACCTCCAAATTGGCCACTACTTTGCATCGGCAGTCTTTCTTTCTTTGACGGCAGTGGGGGCAATATTCAGCTAGCATTGCCTCAGCTTCCTCTTTCTTCCTTCTAGCTTGCATAGTATCTAGTTGAGTAGCTACATCATTGATTATGGGTATGTGCAAGATCATCATGGAAAAAATAGGCCCTTAAGTGGCAATAAAATTTAGAAAAATCAGAGTTAGGCAACTTGGCGTAAAAATTTGAATAAGTTATCTATATTATTTCAAAAATATGTAAGAATAGAATTTGTAGAAAATTGAATGTAGTTTCTAAAATACTAGGTTTATTTAAAAATAAATAAAATCTATTTGGTGAAAATTTGAAATTTCAATGCGGTAGTACTTAAATTTCAGGGAAAAAATAAGAAGTAGGTGTCTGTCTGACCACCCTAACCACAATAAAATGATAATATTTTTTTATAAGATTTTATACATAAGTAGAGGACTCATGTCGGGATGTGATGCATATTTGTTTGTAATTTTTTTCCAAGTAAATAATTAATTATGAATTTTTTATACAACTTTTAAAAAATATAAAACTTCATTATGTACGACCACCTTAACTTGGTCAAAACTTTTATGAAATTCAATTTTTCTTTTAAATCCTATAGCATGCAAAAGCATAGAATGTGACATCTTTTAGTTCAAAAAATGTGATACCATTTGAAAGATATAGATGTTTTCCAATCAGCTATCAAGTAGGACTTTGGTGAAGTAATTCAAATAAAAATGAATAATAATTATTTAGTAAATTCAAAGTAAATCATAATTTAAATTGGTGAAAATTTTAGAATCTCCTTTAAAAAACCCTTTTCATTTGATCAATTTTGGGTAAAAAGTCATGACTACATACCCTACAAATACCCATCATATCGCCACTTTTTGGTCCATCATGATCCGCACATACCCTTATATCTTGCTTGAAGTTGGACAGAGATTGGTAATCTCAGCTTTAGATATTCTGAGGCACTTCCTTTTATAGAAGAAGGTCTAAACTCCCTTCCCTTCTTTACAGCTGCTTTGGAGTAATTGAGACAAATTTTCTTGATATCATCCCAATTACTTTGGGTGACATCACCTCCTGCCATGAGGTCAAGGGCCTCCATGCAAGTATCATTGACTCCCCTTAAGAAGAGAAGTTTTTGAGATTCCTCATTCAGCTCATCATGAGTATTCTTCTGCACACTAAACAAGAATCTTGACACATAATCCTCCAAGGTTTCATCCTCCTTTTGTGACATTTTGAAGATGTCATCTCCTCTTAGATCATTTCCTCTACAATACTCTTTATATTTACTCAAGAATAGAGTCTTCATTTGATCCCAATTGTTAGCTACATTTCTTCCCAATCCCATGAACCATCTCAAGGCTGCCTCCTTTAGAGTAGAGGGAAACAATTTCAGCTTGTGTGCTGAGGTTGTATAGTCATAGCTTCTACAAAGGATTTCAAATTCAAACAAGAAGGTATGAGGGTCCTCAATAATAAGTCCATAGAACTTTGGCAGTAAGGAGGCAAGGATGTTCTTGAGGTTATTATTGTCATGTAGGTCAGCAATTGGAAATGGAAAAATAGGATTTTCCATTCTTGGTTGTATTCTTGGATTACCTCCTGGTTGATGAGCTACAAGAGCAAGTGGATTATTTGATTTTGTTCCTTCGGATAGGTTAAAGCTTAGTTTAGAGGAAGAAGATGAAGTAACTAAGTCTTGGCCAACATCTAGATATGAGTCATCTTGGAATAGGTTCAGTTCAATCTCTTCAATGTCTATGCTCCCAGGAAGGAATCTTCCAAATTGGTCTCTTCTTCTATGCATACAACAAAAGTAAACTAACTATGGAGATGCTAGAATGCAGAATTTCTAAACTAAAAGTACTAAGAATGAAATCTTAAACTCTTTACTAGCATGCCTGTAATAGGTTCTTAGTTTGACACCATCCCCAGCAACGGCGCCAAAAATGTAGTGTTCTTTAATCAGCTCAATAACTAGGAACATGAATTCCTCTACTCAGGGATTGAACATCACAACTAGCAGTCATGACCTACTAAAGAACCTCATTTAATTATCAACCCAGGGATGTAAACTTGAAATGGGACAGCACAAGATATGCACTAATCACCCTTCCAGACATACATGATTCCTAAAATGCCTTATACTGGAATTTAAGTATTGGAAACAACTTTACTGTTTAACTTTGCTTGAAAATGAAAAACTCGAAAGATAACCTATTCTACTCCTAGTGGCTGCAGGAACAGTTGACAACTCTGAGTTTCTGCCAGCTACAGGAACAGTCACATTAACTTCTATGAAGGGAAATGCAGCTATTCTAACTTGCAGAATAAAAGTATGGATAGTTCCCTAAGTGGGCCCCCTTAGGTAGTGCCAAAAGCAGACAACAGACTAGGTGAAAAACTTCATAAGCTTTATTGATTCAATGTAAACAAGTACATGGCACAATCTCTTGGCTAAATTTCTAAGACTGAAAGTGTGTTACAATAGCGATTTTCTTAGCTAGCCCCTTCTCTGAAGGAGAATGGGCTATTTATTGAAAACTGATCCTAACTACTAACCAACCTTCCCTTATAAAATGGAAGGCATTTATTACATTTAACTAACTTAAGTAAAGAGGTGAATGACAATGAAAGAACTAAGTCAAATTGGTTTAGCAGTCTTAAAGCGCCATCATCTTGGATTCATGCACCACCAAGACGCCTGGCCTAGATTTTTGGAACACTCTCCCTGCATGGCGGATGAGTTGAAACTGTCTCCTCATCTTTTGTTGTTGAACTAGTCTTTATGGATTTGGTCTTCAATTCTTCAAGTGGAAATTGAATTCCCTTCCTTCAATCGTGGTACCTGCAAAATATCTCGCCATCTTTTCCTGAGGAAGAAGGTTAGCTCAACATGTTCATCCTTTAAGACAATCCATTACTTT
>VDFB02221135.1:0-20347 GCA_007258455.2 Sequoia sempervirens | reverse complement strand
TCTATGGGTGAGCTTCCAATTTGCTTGCCTTAAAAAAATAAAAATCATTGACTGCCTCTTCAAGGGCGCATATAGGAGGTCAAGCTTCAAGTTTCGCACTTAGAAATCTTTAATCTCTCACCTTCTCAAGGCGCATATAGGTCTTACTTTTAGTTTGCATGCCTTAGAAACTTTTAATCACTTTCTCCTAGCTGGGCGCATATAGGGGGTCTCACTTCCAATTTAGAACACTTAGAATATTTTAAGCTTCTTCTTCCAGCCAAGGCGCATGTGGAGGGTCTAGCTTTTAGTTGGCAACACTTAGCAAATATCAATCCTCCCCTTCAACCCTTAGGCGCATATCAGCCCTTAGACTTTTAATTTCATTGCTTTAGAAGGATTTTCAAGTTTGACTCCAGCTTGGGCGCATTTACCATGGCCTACCTCTAGTTTTCAAGTTCACCGTACTTAGCAAAATTTTCAAACTCCATCTCCAAGGGTGCATTTTATATAGCTAGCTTTTAATGTGCAACACTTAGAAAATTCTCAAGTCTCTCCTCAAGATCAAGGCGCATTTGTCTAGGCAAGCTTCTAGTTCCCACACCTTAGAAATTTTCAAAGCCTCCTCTAAGTCCAAGGCGCAAATGAGGGTATCTACTCCAAGTTTCATTGTCTTAGGCATTTTCTTACCCCTCAAGATCAAGGCGCATATGGGGTATCCAACTTCAAATTCCAATGCCTTAGAAATTTCTCAAGGCATCCTCTTCATCTTAAGGCGCATATAGGAGGGTGTGCTTCAAATTTAGATGCCTTAGAATATTTCCAAGACCTCTTCTCCATGGGCGCATATGAGGGTGTGTGCTTCCAATTTTACATAACTTAGAAAATTTGCAAGTATCCATGCAAGGTGGGTTGCATTTCACATGGGTAGCTTCAAATCTTGATGCCTTAGAAAAATTTCAATGCTTCCTCTTTCTTCTTGGGCGCATATGAGGGGGCAAGCTTCTAGTTTCTCACACTTAGATTTTTTTTCAACTCTTCTCAAGTCAAAGGTGCATTCAAGGGGGTCTACTTCAAATTTCCCACACTTAGCTTCTTTTCCAACTCACCCCTTCAAGTCAAGGCGCATATGAGGGGGTCTACTTCAAATTTAAATGCCTTAGACAAATTTTTATCCTCCAGCTTGCTCTTGGGCGCATATAAGGCATCAAGCTTCAAATTTGTGATACTTAGAAAATTTTCCAATCAGGCTTCAGCTCCAAAGGCGCATTTTACCATGTCTACTTCAAATTTGAAGCACTTAAAAGAATTTTCCATGGCCCCTCTCTTTCTTTGGTGTATTTGCGTGTGTGAGCTTCAAGTTTACCAGACTTAGTGAATTTTTTATGTCCCTTCAAGCTTCTAGGGCGGATTTTGATGCTGGAGCTTTCATTTTATCAAACTTGGATGAATTTCAAAGCTCTCGTCCGATTTGAAGTGGTTTGTTCACGTTGCCCCTAGCTTGCCCTAGCTTTCTATTTTTAGAAAGTTTCTCAAATTTTGCATTTTAAGCTGATTTCAAGCTCCAGAAGGCTTGATTTTCACTTTATCTCGAACCTCATGATGTGATTGAGCTGTTGACATCTGATGCCTGCCTGTACTTGCTATTTTGAATAACTTACTAAAAATAGTAACTGCTTAGAATGAGCTCAAACTTTGTGAGTGGATTGCCTGAAGGGTGTTGATTATGATTGGATGCTGCTTTTGTGTAACTGTCGTGTTTCGCCCTACATTTTAGGAAACCCTAATTCCTCTACACATGCCTGCTAAAAATAGTAAGTGCTTGATTTTCGAACCTCTGCAACTCCGTTTGATCTGAAATTCGCGCCATAGGGTCTTTATCACTTGCTTGACCTGCTCACACTAGTGCCTCGTGCTGACCTGCTATTTATAGCCCTGTTTCCGGAGGTGGTTTACTATTTATAGCAATCGCTTGATTTCGAGACTTCCACAACTCCGTTTGACTTGTAATTTGAATGCCGTGACCCTCATCGGTAGACTTGCCCGTTCACACTGGTGCCTGATGCTGACTTACTATTTATAGCATGTTTCAGAAGTGGCTTACTATAAATAGTAAGTGCTCCGATTGCCTTCAAATTTTACCAGTGGACTCCTTGAAAGATGCTGATCATGATGGGATACACGGTTTTCAAAATTTTGGCGTTTGACCCCTCATTTTGGGTCTGGTGGAAACCCTAATTTGACTTGCATGTTGTTCAAATGGTCTCCGTTTGACCCCATTTCTGTTGCATGTCATCGGGTTCGTGATTTTGAAGTGCTGGGCAACTACCGAAGTGAACCTGCTAAAAATAGTAAGTGGTTGAAAAAGTGACCAACCAGCTGCCGGACGAGTCTACATGTCACACTGCCCGAGAGATCTCAAAAAACCCAGAAAAATCCAAAAAAATGATCAACATGCGAGCACTGGCTAAAAATAGCAAGTTCTGAAAAGGTGATCAACTCTGCTTGCATGTTACGTTGTTGCGAAGCTGTCGGAAAACCCAAAAAGATTCTGCAGACATGCATTGAGAAATCTTGCATGCAAACCCTAAAAATAGCCACTGAAGCTTGAATCATTGAAAGTCATCATCTCGTTTTGTATGCTATATCACCGCGAAGGTCTCGAAAAACCCACAAAGAATCTCCAGACATGCATCCGAAAGTCCAACATGGAACCCTAAAAATGACCCTCGAAGGCAGTGCTAAAAAAAAGTAAGTGGTTTGTTTCTGCTCAAATTTGGCAAGCAGGTAGCTCACAGTATTCTAAGTGCAAGGAAGACGTCAAAATTTGAAAATCCCAAGAAAATAGGCCCCAAATTGGTACTTACTAAAAATAGCAAGTTATCATAATCTAGTAAAAATTCAGTGGGAGCCTGCTCAAAGCATCTTAATAGCAGTGCTAAGCTCAGAATTTGATTAGCCAACTCAATTTGACCTCAAAGTTGTCTGAAGATTGTAAACCCTAATTCGTCAGAAAAACCCTCCAGACTTAGCCAAAATTCAAATCCAGGTCAAATGACAAGTACATCACCAGACGAAAAGAACAAATAGAGAGAGACAAACCGAAAAACCCAAGCCAAAAGACCCGAATGGAGCAAAAATTAGGGGCTCCCCATTTTGAATGGGGCGATGTGTGAAAAGGTCACAACAGGTTCGTTGAAGATTCTCTTTCAATGCATTCATGATATCTATATTTTGCCAGATCATGTCCCTGGCACTCAGAACTCTACTATCTGCAAGGATCAAATCCATGAAGGATGTGGCCTCGTATCCATAGAGTGCCTTGAATGGTGTCATCCCAATAGACATGTGATGTGTTGTGTTGTAACAAAATTCCCCAAGATGTAACCACTTCACCCAAGCTGATTGCTGCCCTGTCACATAGTTCCTCAAGTATCCTTCGATCCATTTATTGACTATCTGTGTTTTCCCGTCCGTTTATGGGTGGTAACTCATACTAGGGGTCAACTTGGTGTGAGCCAAACGAAAAAGTTCTTGCCAAAACAAGCTGATGAACCAGCTATCCCTGTCACTCATAATATTTCTTGGAAAAACATGTAATCTAAATACCTCATTAAAAATTAAATCTGCAACTTGTGGTGCCTTAAATTCTGAAGTAATGGAAAAGAAATGGGTGAACTTAGTAAGCCTATCCACCACAACATAAATGCAATCTTTACCTTGTGCCCTTGGCAGCCCTGTAATGAAATCCATTGAGATGCTCTCCCACTTTTGATTGGGAATAGGTAAGGGCTTCAACAATCCAACTAGTAACACATGCTCCGTTTTATTTTGTTGGCATATCAAGCATTCCCTTATGTGCTGCAATATATCGTTTTTCAATCCCTTCCATGCAAACCATTCTCTTACTTGTTTGTATATCTTATAGAATCCTGAATGGCCAGCAAGAGGAGTATCATGGCAAGCTTTAATGATCTTGTTCTTGACCCTGGAGTGGGGTACAAGGTAGACTCGACCTTTGTAGAGAATGAGCAGCTCAACCACCCTGTACCTGTCATCCACTATCTTTCCCTCCAAAATGTCATTAGCAAATGAATCCTTAGCGTACTCAATTGTAATATCAATTCTCCAATCAGCTGATATATCAGTCATAGAACAAAGATAAGGCTTCCTAGAAAGAGCATCCGCTACCACATTATTCTTGCCCTTCACATACTCAATATCAAAATCATAAGCTTGGAGTTTGCTTACCCATTTCTGTTGTCTATCATTCAAGTCTCACTAATTTAGGAAGTACTTCAAGCTGTTATGATCTGTTTTCACCACAAACTTCCCACAGACCAAGTATTGTCTGAATTTAGCAAGCGCATGCATAATAGCCAACATCTCCTTGTCATAAATAGAGAAAGCCCTTTCAGGTTTGGTGAGCTTCCTACTCTCATAAGCAATAGGATGTTTGTTTTGCATTAAGACAACTCCAATACCTTCACCTAAAGCATCACACTCAAGCACAAAAGGAGATGAAAAATCAAGAATGGCCAAAACGGGACACAAACTCATTACCTCCTTGAGTTTGTCAAATGCCTGCTGTGCTGTGGGACTCCATGAGAACGTGCCTTTCTTTATCAAGTTGGTCAATGGTGCTGCAAGCTAAGAGAAACCCTTCACAAACCTTTTGTAGTAGCTACATAGGCCCACAAATCCCCTCAGCTGTGTCAAATTCTTGGGGGTAGCCCACTCCTGTATTGCCTTGATCTTTTCTTCATCCACACTAACCCCTTGGGCGCTGATCTTGTGGCCCAAATATAAGATCTTTGTCAACCCAAACTCACATTTCGACGGCTTGGCATAAAATGAGTTTTTCTCAAGAATGTCGAGCACTTCCTCTATGTGCTTCGGATGTTCCTTCCAGGTTTTACTATAAATCAAGATGTCATCAAAGAAAACCAATACAAATTTCCTTAACTGAAGTATGAATACCTAGTTCATGCAAGATTGAAAGGTAGCGGGGGCATTGGTTAACCCAAACGACATCACTAGGAATTCATAATGCCCGTAGTGACACTTGAAAGCTGTCTTTTGAACATCCTTGTCTCTAACTCTAATCTGATGGTAGCCGGACCGTAAATCAATCTTGGAGAAGTATACTGCTCCATTTAGTTCATCTATCAATTCATCAATCCTGGGGATAGGAGAGCGATTGATTTTTAATTGTCTTCTTGTTGAGGGCTTGATAATCAATACACATCCTGAGCGTCCCATCCTTCTTTGTAACCAACACCACTGATGAAGCAAAGGGACTTGAGCTTGGGCGTATGAACCCCATATCCAATAGCTCCTTGATTGCCTTCTCAATTTCTTCTTTGTATATCCGTGGATGACGATAAGGAGTGGTGATCACTGGTTTGGCTCCCTCTTCCAACTCTATCACATGTTGAAACCTCTATCTGGTGGCAATCCAATCCCGCTGGTATCTCTTTGAAAACTTTGCACTTTTTGTCCAGGATAGCCTGAATGTCACTTGGAAATGCTCTTTCCTCCTTTGGTGCGCTTGTATCTGTAATCAAGCACTCTGCTGCCCAAGCCACTTCATCCCTACGGAAAGACCGCTCCATTCTTTTGGCTGCAACCACCATAGGCCCATTCCTAGAAAGGCCCTCATGCTTGAATTTCAGCTCCATGGTTTGGTAGTTGGTGGTGTATTCTCTTAGTGAATGAAGCCACTGCACTCCTAGGACCATATTTGTATCGCTGACATCAACCACTTAGAAATCCTCCTTCATCTTGTATCCTCCTAATATCAGCTCCATTTGTTGAATTCGTTTTGTGCAAGGAAGGACATTTCCTCCAGCGGCCAAGACATCAAACCCTTCAAAGTCTTTAGTTGCCAATCACAATTTAGCCACTGTTACTCTCTATCCCCAAAGAACTCCCCTCACTTGTAAAAAATGATATCAAGGTGTTCTTGATAGTGTTGCCAAAGTACTTCTTGTTGGGCCTTCTTCTATTTCAAGCCCCTATTGTTCCTTCAGAGTGTCTTCTACATTGATTCCTTCTTCAATATCTGCTTCGTCTCCTCCCTTGGCATCTGTGTTGATTATTCCACTTTTCATTGCAATAGTAGCACAAGCCCTTCTTGCATAATTCATTTCGTGACATGCCATGTGGGCCTGTAGGAGGAGTCTTAGGTGGCGGATTTTCCTTAATGAAAGGCTTCTTTGGCTGTCCTGCTGGTGTATTCTTGATAGTGGTCTTTCCTTTCTTGGTGGAATCTTCAAGACTCAAAAGTTTTTTGAATGACATCCTCTAATGTTGTTAGCTCCAAAGCCCTCACCAAGCCACAAAAAAGAATCTGATAAGCCTTCGATGAAGAAGAATGTGAGCCTTTTATTAGATACATCAGACATCACTGCAAGTCTTTGAAATTCCGAAACATAGTCATCCATAGTGCTTGTTTGCTTCAATCTGGTTAGTTCTTGGAAGTATGCTTCCAGATCTTTCCTGTCAAACCTCTCCACCGATTTCTGTGTGAAATCCGCATATGAATTTACTTGCCCAAATCCCTGAGTCACAATACTGTTGTGCCACCATTCATGTGCTAGATCCTCCAAGTGCAGAATAACAAATTTGATAGCTTCTTCTTCAGTCATGGGGCTGAGAGAAAAATATGTGTCCAACTTTTGTATCCATGATTGTGCCGTCATTTTTCCTGAACCATCAAAAGTCGGAAGTGAGAGCTTGTTGATCTTATGTTGGAGGTCTCTATTCCCACGATGTTGCCTCTCATCACTCCGTCTAGTGCTATAAAACTGATCGAAAGTGATCGTAGCTTGAGCATTCTCATCCAACTCCAGGTACTCATGCACAATACTCGTATAGCTGCGCTGTTCTTCTCCTTCTTGCCGGCCCTCGGTTTTAGGAAAAATTCTAGGCTGAGAGTGCTTGTGGGTGTGTCCATTTGATGCTCTGCTTTGTTCTCCTCCTGAACGTTCCGAATTACCTCGTTCGTCATTGTTGGATCCTGATCTGATGTTGTTAACTGTAGTTGTAAGTGACTGTATTGCTTGCAACAATGCTTGATTTGTTTGGTCTTGTCTCATGAAGTTGTCCAAGTTGTCATTCTGATTCTGATCCCCCATTCTCTCCTTACCTTTGCCTCCTATTCCTTGAGCAGCTTCAGACTTCTTCTCTCTCTCTAAAGCCTGAATATCCCTCTGGCTTAGTTGAATAAGATTCTTGCCCATAGGCTGGTAGGCCTTATGGCTCTGATACCACTATAACAACTCCAACCAGATTTGTTTGAACAGTAAATGAAAAAAATTGCAATCTTTGTTTGAAATAATAACTCAACAGGATTTTGAAAACATAAAAAGAGGCTATCACATTGAAAAGAATACAGACTCTAAAAAGTGAGCGAATCTCATATAACCAGTACAGGTATTGACTGAATTCTATATATCAAATTGAATGAAATATCATCCTTATCCTTAGAGTATACAACGAGTCCTGAGAAATATATTTAATTCAATGATTTACACATTGACCTGGAGGAATCGATTGGAAGGTATACGGCTTCCAGAGGCGTGTTGCCCTTCATAGTGGCGCCACGACAATTGCTTCTTCCCTGTACCGTGATCGCCTTATGAGTTCATATCGGCGGCGCTGTTTCCGTCCAGTTGTTGGGCTTGTGAGTATGATCTAGCACTTATGCGAACAACTGCCAGAGCCTCCAGATTCGAGATTTCACATGATTGCGATGAGGGAGGTGTATGCGATCTGCTTAACTCCAATTATCTTCTTCAATCGATGCGACTCCTGGTTGTGACTGTTGTGTGTGGATGTATACCTGATGGTAGCATGAGTGACGGCTAGAGCAAAGCTCGCCCTGATTGATGAGTGGTTGCTATTCGTCGAACCTCACAGAGAGATCCGCTTTTAATTGAATGCCATCATATCTTGCAACAAATGATGGAATGCAATAAGTAATTTGGACAGAGCTATGGAGAAACTCGAACACGAAGATGACTCAGGCGAGCTACGCACCTTGAGTGTTTGGTTGAGCAGCTACACTCTCATGCCAAGCAAAGACAACTCCCAAATCCGTGATGATTTCTAATGCTGGGATGAACTCGAATAAATACACAAGCAGCACTAGACTTCAAGTGAAGTCGGCCTCACACCAAACAAAAGGAAATTAAATATTTTAAATTTAAATCTAAGCCTAAATTAGCGCCAACCAAGAAGATAGGTTGGCCGGACTTGAATTAAATTGTTCACTTAGTGTTATAATAAACACTTTTTCATTTGGAAAACATGTCGGCTGCATTAGTTCAAATTCGGGACATTACACTGTTGGTTTCCTGGAGATTGGACGACAAAATCCTTTTGATTTGTTTTTCAACAAGTATTTGTATTTGGAACAATAACATATTGTGATAGTAGATTTGATTCATATTTGCATGTTGTCTATTTGAGATATTCTTTCAAACTTGAATATCAATATTTGGCTCCAACATATTTGTGAAGATTTCTATTGTTCATACAATTTATTGCTATATCTTGCAAATATTGTTATTTGATAGATAAAATAAATAGAAATAATTATTCATCCACCATATGCTTCACCTTGCCCTCACAATGATCTTGGTCATTAAAAAATGTTAAATAATAATATTTTTTCAGTATATGCTCTCACCTTGCCATCATAGGATCATAGAAGATGTAATGATGGTGAGCTTAAATTGACAAAGGTATAAATTTAAACACAGAAAGTTCCACTACAAGTCACAAAATCTTTTGTTTCTATTCATACTAGAGTACTTGTACAATTTTGTTTACAATCTTCTATGCAAGATTGTTTAAGTTTCACATGTTTAGCTATGATTTCTAACTGTTTTGCGGCTTGCCAATGCTACAACCATTTATTTTTTGCTAATATTCTTACTAAATGTACTCATAATAGTTTGTGTATATTTTATTTTTGTTTTACATGTTCAAGAATGTCATAATTTCTAATGTTTACAGCCGCATCTAATTTTAGTTCTTCAAATTGCTTTCGAAAATAATCAGTTACTTTTGTGCTAGTATTCTAATCCTTATTTGATGAATTGGTCGGTTTATGTAGTTGCCTGTTTGCTATAATTATAATATGCTTGTAAATGGGCGATTACATATATTATTGAATTTTGGTAACTATTTGTGTTTGGAACGTGTTACTTAGTTGAGTATGGCACTAGATACATAAGTTTTAGTTATTTGATAAAATACGTAAAGCTAAATAATGTTTAGTCTAGTGTATGTATTTTTGAAATAGTAACTTCTCTAAAAACTGATTTGTCTTTGTTTGTGTAGGCATTGAATCATTTTCAAAATTGGGAGACTCAATTTACTTCCAAGAGACAGGAAAATATCCCAGTTTATATATAATCCAGTTTATATCGAGCACCCTAAATTGGGATATAGCAGGACTTACTATTAAACAAACAGTGAATTCATTGTCCTCATGGGATCCATACCTTCATATTTCATTGGAGTTCTCCAAATTAAAGGTAGTCTATAACTTCAGAGTTTACTACAATGAACATGTAAATTCAGAAGAGCAAATAGCAGGCAACAATTACACACAGAATTCTAATTTTGTTTGGAAATTGTACTACAAGATTAAATAGTTTACATGGACTTTTTATGTCATTTTGCTAAAATGCACTGAAAAATTAAATCCCTAATTTAAATCCTTTGTTGTTTTCATGTTGAAATAATTAAGGAATTGGAAGAAAATAACACAGAATCTACTGTGAACATACGAATCCCATCTTGGACACTCCTGAATGGTTCTGAGGCTACCTTAAATGATGAGAGGTTTCCACTGTTGGAACCAGGTACAAAGCAGGATCTTAGCTGAATTTGCTTTCTTCTTTCTGTGATTTTCTAATTTTTTCTCATCAACTGTAAGCTATTTTCATCTTTCATTCTTATACGCCAATTCTAGGAAAAAAGAAGAAGAGGAAGTCGAGAATATTGAATGTATAATTTGGCTGTCTATTATTTGTTTCTCTACAATTTCTATAAACATTTTTTCTTATACTTAAATGCTAGCACATTTACAGCCTTTTATTTAACAACACATTTTCCCCTTTGTTAGAGCATCTAATTAGTTCCCTACTTGGACCTAAACAAACATCATCATTTTTTTGCATAAAATGTAATGAAGCTTCCATGCACATATATGGATAAAAGTTTTGGCACACCGTATATTGGCATGGTTTTGGGATGCACTCAAATCCATCCGAGATGTATTTGTGATACACTTTGAGCTTGGACTACATCTCCGCTACATTGGTAATAGTGATGCCCAATTTTCTCATCCCCAAAGAGAAAAAAAGGCAACTGATGTAATTTCACACCCCCTATGAAAGGAAACTCGATTGATGTCAAAATTAAAAAGGCATTTTTCTGTACAATGAATAGTGTATACCATAGTGATGTTTTTGGTGGTTAGTGGATAAAATTTGGCAGTTGGATGTCATTCCTAGCACTAGGTCTTTCAAATCTCATATATATACATCAAATAGATCTATATATTGCTCAATAAAAATAAATACAGCCTATCCCCAAATAAATACAGCCTCAGAAGTATGAATCATAATTAATGGGCAACCCAATAACAAATTATAAGCTAACTAGCATGAAACGGTGTATTAATAGGAAGTTGACCAGCCATAATAGGAATCCAAACAATGCCTATAGATTATCAACCAATATTATCAAAACCCTTAATGGTAAGATCAGATTTCTCAAACTTTGTCATATCCACATTCAAGTATTTTAAACAATCTTCACTACATATATTCTAAGTTGCCGGTTCTGGTACTGGTTGTTGATGTTCATAGCAGCGTCAAGAGAATTCTTCCAGCCACGATATAATGGATAAATTTGATGGAGCCTAAACGGCTATCAAATTTATAGGAGACCGATATTATTGAAGAGGCACTTCATTTATTTAAATAATAATCGAATTTATGAAGAGGCACGCTGATGTGTGTTTTTGTGACCGCACCAACTATAAAGTCACCAACGGCTACCCTATTCTCTCTTGATCAAAGTATCCAAAGCACGCTAAGATTGCAGAGAGTTCGATGCCTTCAACTCCAAGGTTCTTCGTTGAATAGGCTGTTGGCTTGATGTGATTTGTTGGTATTTCAAGGGGACTTACGGAATTGTTCAACAAAGAAAGGAAGGGTTTCCACAATTCGACAGATTTATCAATGAAGCGGGTTCCTATTCTAATCAGAGTAATGAATTTAAATGTAGGTTTAGAGCTCTAATCTACTCTAAGGCGTGGACATGGCGATCAATTCTCACAAGCTTCAACCAGGCTCTGCTTTGCCTCGCTTCGGACAGCCTCCACAGAACCGGTGCAATCTTCAAAGGAGTAGCTCAAGGTGTTCAGATCACAACTTAGCATGAAAATACCATCACAACACGCATATAAACATACAAATCATGATCGAAGTTAAGTACATGATATTCCAGTTGACCACACAAGGCACATTCACCCATCAAACACACTAGTGGTATGGATAGACGGAGTTTGCTCAAATTGAAGACCACATTCCACAACTAACATCTACTTGCATGAAATGAAACTTATTCTACTTTAAGTCACTACTTGAATCATAAGGATGAAGAAACCTTGCTAGCTACTCACAACAAAAGACGAAATTCATCATCAATGAAAATTCTTTTTATTGGGAGAGTGTTCACAACAATTTCTTACAAAGTTTTTAGGAAAAACTTTCCTTCTTCTTCAACTACTCTATCAATCTATACTAAGCTACTTCTAATTTGTCTCTCTATTCTAACTTCTACTCTAATTCTACTGTCTCATGAATGTACAAATGAGGGGGACTCCCCCTTTTATAGTTGGCCAAGTCCAATGGACGGCTCAGATTACAATCGGCTGGATGGCCCAGATTGTGCCACCTCAGCCCTAAACAAGATTCACCCTAAAAACCGCCACCAAGAGGAGTGGGGTAATAAATGAGCAATTAATGGCCACCATCTTCTAGAAGATTCCGATCCAGAGACGCGTTCACACTGTTCTTTTTCTTGACTGCAGACTTGATCAAATAAATTCAACTACAGGCACGTTCTCGATCTAACTTCAAGGCGACAACTTCATTCTTTCTGCATGATGATGATTTTCAACACTTGGGTCTTCATCTTTTCTTTTATCCTAGACTTAGAAATATTTTCTTGTCATCTTTTCTCTGAGTTGAGTGCACGTTTGAGTCTTCAAGGAGAAACTCCAACACTTAGCCATTTCTCCCAACATCTTCCTTCATGATTTTATCACTTCAATTCATCGTGCTCTGGCCCCGGCGTGCATCCTGCAAAACCAATAAAAAAAGAAGAGCATCAGAACACTTTATAATATAAAATCACCCAACTTACCTGACATCCATATTATGACTGCCTAGGTCCGAGTGATCTTTAGACCCAGTAGAGTTCATCGTTTTTCTCAAATTTCACTTCATCTTCAAATTTCTCGTGCCTTGGCCAGATTTTCCCCTTAGAAATTTCATCACAAATTACCCAAGCATCCGTCTTGAACATTTGTTTCTCAGACTTAGAAACTTTTTTAATCCTATGCCTAGAAAATTCCATTCACCCGGTGTCCATTAAAAATCCTCATCTCAAAATTTCCAGCGGAGTGTGGAAAGCTTTGAAATCATTTCCTCGTTGCAAAAATTCGATACCCAGAAAAGTTTGCCTTCAGAAAATGTGAAATTCATGTGTCTACCGACTAACGGGTTCATTTTAATTTTTTAAAATCTCAACTTAGGAAAATAATTTTATCCAAGGTTTTATTCAATTCCTCTGAGTTGGGCGTAATTTTCAATTTGCCATTCATCCTTCATTTTTGAGCAAGATGAAGTCATTAAATGAAATATCCAAGGTAACTTTGCATATTATAACTCCTTCTTCAAGGTGCATTAATGACTCCCAACTTCTAGCTTCAACATTTAGAAAATCTTTCAAGTGTTCCCCCTCTTGTTAAGGTGCATATGATGCTTCACTCTTTAAGGCGCATTTGATACTTCACTCTTTGAGTTTTTTTACGCCTTAGACAAAATTTCATGCACTCCAAGCTAAGGCGCAAATAGAGGGTCACACTTCAAGTTTCACATACTTAGAATATTTTATCTCTCCACAAATCAAAGGCGCAGTCAAGGGGTTGAGGTTCAAATTTTCCATACTTAGCATATTTCCTAGCTCAACGCCTTGGAATCTTTCACTTTGCATGCATCACACCTTGGAATCTCCACTTGCCTTCTAATACCTTGAGGGCGCATATGGCTAGGCAAGCTTCTAGTTTTCATAACTTAGAAAATTTCAAGGACTTCCCCACCCTTTGTTGGACGCATTTTAAAAGGTGCACTTCAAATTTAAAACCCTTAGAAAAATTTCAAATTCTTCTTCTCTTTCCAGGCGCATATGGAGGGGTCTTCTCCCAATTTGGAACACTTTGGAACACTTTTAGCTAGCACACTACCTTGGCAAGGTGGGGCGCATTTCACCCCCTATACTTTCATTTTCAACCACTTAGAAAATTTTCCATCTCTTCCTTGAAGCTGGGGCGCAAATGAAAGGGGCTACTTTTAATTTGCAACACTTAGAAATTTTACCCGACTTCCATTTGGCAAGGGCGCATTTCTACCATGGAGGTTCCACTTTTCATAACTTAGAATATTTTTCTTGCACCTTCACAAGCTAGGCACATATGACTGGCTAAGCTTTCAATTTCAAGCACTTAGAATATCTTCAACCAACCTCTTTTCAGCTAGGGTGCAAATAAAGCCTTGAGCTTCAAATTCTCAACACTTAGAAAAAACTTTCTAACTCACTCCTCAGGCTTAAGGCGCTTGTAGAGGCCTCTTCTTCAAATTTAAGTGCTTTAGAAAACCTCAAAGTGCCTTCTTCTCCTTGGGCGCAAATGGGGTCATGTACTTCCAATCTCATGACTCAGGCAAAATTTGAATCTCTACACTCAAGGGCACAAATGCAAGGGGGAGCTTTCAATTTCACGCCTTAGTCAATTTTCAAGACTTGAACCTCAAGGGCGCATTTTAATCATGGAGTTTTCAATTTTAACCCTTAGGCAAATTTGAAGTTCTTCAAGGTGGGGCGCATTTGACCCATGGAGGCTTCAATTTCAACACTTAGAACCTTTTCAACTCTTAACCTTGGTGGGCGCATTTGAGGTACCCTGCTTCCAATTTTATCACTTAGTAGAATTTTTAAACCCCTCCTCAAAGCTAGGCGCACATTATACCTTGGCCTTCCAATTTTGAACACTTAAACAATTTTCTAACCTCCCTAGAAGTCCAGGCGCAAAACAAGGGTCAAGCTTCAAATTTGAAGTATTTAGAGAATTTTCAAGGTCTTTAGCTTCAAGGGCGCCTTTGACATGCTGAGATTCAAATTTGGAATACTTAGGAAAATTTTAAACTCCCTTATCTTCTCAAGCTTGGGCGCATTTCCCTAGGCAAGCTTCCATTTTCATGCCTTCTCAGAGTTTTCATCCATCTTCAGCTTCTTATAGCAAGTTTTGGTGCCGGACTTGAAAAATTATCAAACTTGACGTGTTTCGTGCCCTTTGCCAAATTTAGGGTGATTTTCTCCCGCTAACCCTAATTTGCCCTGACTTTCTATTTTTAGAAAGTTCTCCTCATTCTGTGCTTCGAACTAATTCCTGACTCCGAAAAACCTGATTTTTGCCTTGTTTTGAACTTCGAGGTGTGGGTAAGCTGCTGATGCCTGATACCTGCTATTTTTAGCAACTTACTAAAAATAGTAATTGCTCAGAATTTGCTCAAACTTTGTGTGCTGCCTGCCTGAGGGGTGTTGATCATGGCCGGAAGCTACCTTCGCATGATTGTCGTGTTTCGCCCTTGAATTTAGGAAACCCTAATTTCTCTGCCTAGGCCTGCTAAAAATAGTAAGTGCTTGATTTTCCATTCTCTGCAACTCCGTTTGATCTGAAATTCGCGCCATAGGGTCTTTATCACTTGCTTGGACTGCACTGGCCACGCCCTTGTGTTGACCTCATGTTTCCTCGGAGGTGGTTTACTTCATTTATAGCAACCTGGGCCCCAGCCATGACTTCCACAACTTCGCTTGACTTTGGAATTGCACGACGGCCTCACCATCGCGACTGCCTGCTGATCGCGCTGCCGGCGTCACCGCCGGACTTTCTATTTTAGTAAATTAAGCTTCAAATGACTTACTATAAATAGTAAGTGCTCCGTTTGCCTTCAAATTTTATCAGCAGATAGCTTGAGAGATGCTGATCGTGGTGGTATACATCGGTTTTCGAAAATTCTGACTTTTTACGCCTCTTTTTGGATCCCGAAGCTAGAAACCCTAATTGGTCTTGCATGCGTATCAAATGACCTCCGTTTGTCCTCATTTTTGTTGCATTGCGATTAGTTCGTGATTCTGAAGTGCTGGGAGGCGGCCGCCAAAATGTATCTGCTAAAAATAGTAAGTTGTTGAAGGAGTGATTATCTCGCTTTTGTATGTCATATCATCGCTGGCTCTTTGAAAACCCACAAGGAATATGCGCATAAAGTTGTGCAACTCCGACCGCAAAACCCCAAAAATAGCCTCGAAGACTCACTCGAAAAGTTGTTATCTCACTTTCGTAATGTTACACCAATCGCCGGAAGGTCCTTAAAACCTTTAAGGAATCTCCATACGCGCTTGAAAACTCGTGATCTATCCCCCGGAATCAAGCCTCGAAGTCAACCGCTAAAATAGAAAGTTGTGTGTTTCACCAAATTTAACCTGCGGAGTAGCCCCTCATGTGCTTTGGTCGCGTAGCAGACCGCTTAACTCAAAAATGCCGGGCGATCACCCGAATTGTAACACTTACTAAAAATAGTAAGTAGTCAGAATCTGATGAAACTTAGCTGAGAGTCAACAGGAAGCATACTGACAACAACGTCAATCTCTGTTTTCAATTTATTCATTTCATTTGATCTCAAATTGACCAGAAAGATAGAAACCCTAATTTTCAGACTTGGCCAAATTTCACAATAGACGGGCACATCTCGGAAAAGATAGACAGCAGAAAAGAGAGACAACGACAAAACAAACTAAAAATCAAGCCAAAAGTTCGAAACGAAGCAAAAATTAGGGGGTCCCCATTTGTAAATGGGGCATGTGTGAAAAAGGTCACAACAGTAACGCATTTGTATCAAATAATAATTAATGAGGAGGAGCGCTTCTCAAGGCAACATTGTAATTCTTCTCTTGGCCGACCTTCATTGTAATTCATAATTATTATTTGTATTTATCTTTTCCTTTGGTGGCCGACCTAGTTCTTGTAGAGGTGCGACCTCTCTAGCAAATGTATTTATAGAAGTTCATTCTCACTCATTCAACATCAAGCAAGTTCGATTCCTTCCTATATGCAAGTGCGAATTCTATCAAGAGCAGCTCCTTCTATCAAGTGTGACTTTCTTCTAGGGAAGATTGCGAATCCATTGAAGAGCAGATTTGTGTTCAAGGAAGAGCAAATTGTTCTTTGTTATTACAACCATTGCTGGTGCTGAATATTGGCCTTGTGTGTGGCCTCATTGTAAAAGAGACTTGTTTCCATTACTTATATATATAAGAGATATATTTGTTATTGAGTTTTTCTCCCTCAAGCGGAGGGTTTTCCCATGGTATATGCTGTGTTATTGTGTCTGATTTTGAATTAAATTTCTGTGCATTAAATCTGATCATAAAAACAACATGGTATGAAAGCGGGTTTGAAGAAGATCTTGATCAGATTTAGTCTTACAACAATACTCTTTATTCTTCTTCTCATCTTTGTTCACTTCTATCTCTTTGTCAAGATGGTGAACGGTCTCAAGATCGAGGATAGACTTGAGGGAGCATCTAATTTCACATCTTGGTGATTTAGAATTATGCTCACCTTGGAGGAAAATGAATTGGTAGAGTTCATGGAGAGCAAAGTCCCCGAGCCTACAGATGAGGAAGATAAGGTTCAATGGAAGAAGAAAGATACTATGGCAAAGAAGATGTTAGTTGATTCCGTGAAGGATCATATTGTTACCATCATCTCTAAGATGAAGATGGCAAGGGAGATTTTTAAGTCTTTGGAGGAGATGTATGAGATCAACAACACAAGCTGTGCACTTGCATTAAAGCAACAACTTCATCATATTAAGATGGCGGAAGGAGAATCTGTCATCGCTTACTTCATGACGATTTCCGAATTGAGAGATCAACTCTCTACCATTGGTCATATTGTTGATGTCAAGGATTTGACCATGTTGGCTCTTAATGGTCTTCCTTCATCTTGGGAGTCTTACATTCAAGGAATCAGCGCGAGATCGAAACTTCTAAAGTTTGATCGTTTGAGGGCGGATTGTATTCAAGAAGAGTCTAGGTTGGCTGCGAGAGGTATTGGTCGAAGCTCTATAAATGAAGACATTCATGTTCTTTCCGCTCAATCCTCAAAGAAGAAAGGAAAAGCAGAAAAAAAAGGATACTTCAAGAGGAATAGAGATAAAGGGTCAGATGGTGCTCCTACATTCAAGAAGAAGAAGGATCTATCTTGTGTTCAATGCTTTCGATGTGACAAGTTTGGTCACTATGCAATGGATTTCCCATCCAGGCCTAATCAACATGCTTCATTTGCAGATGTGGATGAGATCTCTCCTCAAAAGGATTCTAGGGAATTTCTATTCTAAGTAATGGGCCTGTGTTCAAGCCGTGAAGATGGTGGACTGATATGAGTGCAAGAGCAACATTCTATATTGTGTCTAGTAATTGCATTCATGAGAATAGTTAAAGAGATAAGTATTCTTTGTTTTCTGAGTTACATCATTTATTTGGATCTTGTAATTAGTAAAGAGAGAGTGGTTTCTCTTGAATTGTGTTCTCTAGCATAAGATCCTTTGAAGATTTCATTTATTGCTGGTTGTGAAGATTTCCGAGTGACTCTGAAATAAAAAGAGAATTGCAATTTCGATAGTGATTAGTTGGTCACATCGATATCATTCTCTAATGCATGAACTGTGATAGAGCCTTGAACTCTTGGAGAGAGTTGGTTCTACATGCTAACTGCATAATGTATTCAAGAAATCTGTAGTTATGCAGATTGTCTTTTTGTTGTGCTGAGTTTGGCACTCTCGAGAGGAAGATGGAAGAAAGAGTTATATCAAAATTCAATAAAGATAAGTTTCTTTATCCCTTCATTTTGATCTTTTGATATATTTCTCTTTAGGTTGATTTATTTATTTATGTTTTAATATTGTTCATAAATTCTTATGTATTCATGCTATAACTTGAGATAGTAAACTTTGTATGATTCTAGCCTTGATATTTCTTTGGATAGTTATAAACGGTTAGTAATATCTCTCTCTAAAATGCTTCTAGGATAGATCTAAGAGCAAGAAGGTGATGAGAGATTGCTTAGTGATGAAAAACTTGAGGCATCTTATAAGGAAGTCATGTCGACCAAAGAAATGATCAAGTGTGAAGTCACAACTTGCGGCCAGGAACTAAGTTGGCGACTAGAGGGAGTTCACTTCCAGAAGTCTTCTTTGCAATCTTTGAAGTAGGGATTAAAAGGGAGTTATGTAACTCACTGAGAAGAAGTGAAGATTACTGTATTGCAAGGGTAGGTGCTAAAACCTTAGAGGATCCCTTCAGTTGCTGAAATCAGAATTGCTCAAGACTGTCATCTGGATTTGTCATTGGTAGCTCCGTAAACCTATTCAGAATAAAGCGATCTGGGATGAGGTCGAGGAGGACAATCCTAAACTCTCTACAGTACTAGAGGTGTGTGCTGGAAAACATTTATCTAAGGCAAGTGTTGCAGGCAATCTTGGACAAAGAGGTCAGAAGGTTGATGCAAGTATTTGAAGATTCAAAGGGAGCCTATTGAACCTAAAGAAGATGGTAATCTAGTTGATCTTGGCTCTTTATGTTGATTTATTTCTTACTGGAGAAGATCACCTCATTATCAAATGCTAGGAGTTAGATTCTAAATTTGAAATGAAGGATCTTGGTTACATGCACTACTTCCTTGGTTTAGAAGTATGACAGAAGCTGGATGAGATCATTCTGAGTCAAGGGAAGTATACTATTGACATCTTGAAGAGATTTGGTATGATGGATTGCAAATCCATGTCTACGTCTATGGAGACCAACTTGCATAACTTGTAAGAGGTTGCAACTAGTTCAAATCTGGTGGATCCTACTATGTACAGGCAGTTGATTGGATCGTTGATGTATCTAGTCCAGATATTTGCTATGCAGTGAGTGCACTTAGTCAGTTCATGTGTGAACCAAGGAAAATACATCTAGTTGCAGCGAAGTATATCCTCAGATACTTGCGTGGCACAGTTGGATATGGCTTGAGATATTCTTTTGATGTGGACTTGGAGCTGCTTGGATATACTGATTCTGATTGGATAAGGTGTGTCACTGATCGGAAGAGCACCTCTGGATCTTGTTTCAGTTTGGGGTCTGCGATGATATCTTGGTGTATCGGGAAGCAGTCTTTTGTGGCACTAAGTACAACAGAGGCCGAGTATATTGCAGCTTGTGTGGCAGTTCGAGAAGCAGTGTGGCTTTGAATGCTCCTTGTAGGATTGTTTGGTCAATCAATGGAGCCTACTATCATTTATTGTGATAACCAGAGCTGTGTGAAGCTTTCTGTCAACCTTGTGTTTCATGACAGAACTAAGCATGTGGAAATCAAATACCACTATATCAGAGATATGGCATTGAGGAAAGCAATTCTGTTGAGGTATATCAGTACTGATGAGCAGACGACAGACATTCTCACCAAGCCTCTCTCCAGGATAAAGTTTGTGTACTTTCGAGACAAGCTTGGTATGGTGGAGAATCAAGCTCCCCTAGCTGAGAAGGAGTCTCAGCATCAGTGATCCTCTTTAATGCATTTCTCTTTGAGAGAGATTTGAGGTGCAAGCCCCTGTTAATGCATTTCTCTTTGAGATTTGAGGTGAAAGCCCTTGTTTCCACCCTCTGGGAGAGCCATGGTGAATGTCATGTGTGTGACTCCATGACAACATCACGTGAGAGAGTCCGTGATGATTTTCTTGTACTTGTATTTTCACCCTTTGGGAGAGCCATGGTGAACGTCACGATGAGGTGACATCACATTGAGTGATGAGCACTTGTACATACCATACATGGGTGTAGCCGTGATGGTTGATATCACGATGAAGTGATATCTTTCTTTTCCATACATGGGTGTAGCCATGATGGTTGATATCACGATGAGGTGATATCCTTCTTTTCCATACATGGGTGTAGCCAT
>VDFB02221134.1:0-11766 GCA_007258455.2 Sequoia sempervirens | reverse complement strand
TATAAATGTTCGGTGTGGTTAGATTATAGAATTTCAAAGAATAAGAGTTGATTGAACGAATTTGATTGATTCCATGTTTTACCTCATTTAGGTTCCAAGGCATGTGATAGAACACATAGTGTCATAAATTACAGATTAGGTATAAGTGTATGTCAATTAAAATGTTATTGCATATAAAGGTATTCTTCTAGAAAACGGCTTTGTGAAAGGAGGTGCAAAATGAAGATAATTTCATGTATGGATAGTATCAAATTTGTTTGATTTTTATTGTAATTACTAATTGTTTAAAAAAGTAATAAGTATGTTGAGATTTAGTGGCATGAGATTCTTAAGTATATTTTACTAATAAAATGAACAATTATCTTATTTATACAAAGAAAGTGCATAAAAAAGCTTAATAGTATTAAAAATCACTATGGTAGAAAATAGAAGTATTCATCATTATGTTGCATAAATGACCATGAATTAGTTATACTAAATCGTATTTCAAAATGAATGGATCCCTAAAAATAATCTATGAAATTGAAGACTATGATGCTATAATATTAACATGATATTTAATTTACTACAATTAATATGATTTTTAAACTTTCAATTTAACAACTTCCTAAATTAGTGATAGAAAATATTGGACCCATAGCATAGTGTTATCATTCATAAGAGTAAACATTCTTTTGGACGTGAAGTGGAAGATTAGATTTGAGGAAACCAACTAACAATTTTATGCATTATACTTTACCCACCAATGGTATAATAGCATTTTGTAATTAGACCTACAATAATTAAAACAAGTGAAATGCTTCTATTTTTTGATAGAGTATATTGATAATTTTTATTATCATTTATATGAGTACTACATGGAGGAAAATGATAGTGAACCTTCAAAAATGGTAATCTAGATATTCTAATCAATGGAATAATAATATAAATGCATTAGGAGAGTTGTAGGGGTCATCAAATTGATTACATGGAATCATGAACCAAGCAAACTGTAGCACTCCTCTGAATTGGTCTTTCTGGATTTTTGGTGTAAGTGTTATTTGTGACTTTGTTGATAATTATGCCATTGGATTATCTAGTAAACTTAATGCTTTAAGTGGCCTTGTTCAATTAGCTAATTAAATTAAATTGCTATGGCAAGAGTAAATGTTTTATTATTAATATAGTTAGATTTTTGAACGAATGCGATTAATTAAATTATTAAATTAATTTGAAGGTTTATACCATTATTTTAATTAAACAATGAATAATTAAATAAAATACAATAGAATATTAATGTAATTATTAATAAGGTTAATTTTAAATTTAAACATAATTAATATTAGTAATTATAATTGCAATTTAAATATGGGTATTGCCAACATTATTATTATTTTTCTTTTAAAAAGAAAGGCAAATATTCTTAAAGGAATCAAAAGCCCCACGTGCCTTCTCAATGTTTCTTTATTTGCATGCATGACAAGCGTGGAGTCTGAAGGAGAAGGGAGGGAAACTTGGTGACACTTGTCAATTGCATTTGCTTGAAAGTTTCTTAAGCATTTTCATCAAATGGGGTTTTTTTTGGGGGGGGCATATTCAACTATCATGGCATTTCAGGAGATCACATTTCTCAGAGGCATCCTATTAGACAGAATACACGCCCTTGTCTTTGCTTCCCTCCTTCTGCATACAGGTCTACCAGTGCATTTGCAACATCTATCAACTGCAACATCTAGCATGGTTGTTGCTCCTCCAAAATCTGTCTCGCTGGTAATGACCTCCGATTCTCATTTTTGGTGTATCTGCAGCCTGAAAAATAAGGTTTTGATGGTAATTTTAGGGTATGTTTATTAAAATGAAAATTACAACCAAGATTCTAATAATGTGCACATTTAGGTTTTAACATTATCAACATCCTTTACTCTGTGTAGTTAAAATATAATACCCACCTTCCCTTGATGATTGCATTTGCTTTTCTAAAGCCTTTTATCAAAATTATTCGTTCATATCTTGTAATCACTGCGGTCCTTGGGAGGACTACTCTTTGAGGCATTCTATCAAATAGTCACGTACCTTGTTTGGGTTTCACATTTTACATATGTATTTGTCAGTGCAGTTGGGTGGGAGATGGTCCACAGAAACCACAGGTTTAACTGGCATCTTAGTAATAAGTTAGGATTGTCTCCAAGATAGCCATTATGGGCATGAAGGTCAACCATGCACTCCTTATGATCAACTATATATGTAACGCAATAAGGGCTGCGAATGTGTGAAGTATGCACAACCCTTATCCACCAAGCTTGCATGACTGTGTGCACCTAGAACACAAGAAAAGCTTATAGTGTTAGGATGTGTTACAGAGTGCTTCATTAATTTAAAGATTCTGAGAGCTTCCTTGCTAAATCCATTTTGTGCACATTTTGCAATCGTTGCGTTTCATTCTATGAGATAACATCTCTTTGAGGCATTTTGTGAAACGGTTCACATGCCTTGTCTATGCGCCACACTTTCCATACATGTCTCCAACACAACTTGCAACTACAACATCTGCCACAATCTCTCCCTGTTAGGCTTTGGAGGATGTCCATATCCTATTCCAAGCTCCAAGTTTGGTGTGGGTAGAATGGATGTTGGCAATGGTTGTGGAATCTGTGAAAACTTGAGATAAGTTGTTGGCCATGCTTTCAGTGATTTGTCTCTTTTGCTATTCTAGAATAGGGTATACACGTATTTAGAAGTCAGTATCAAGTGCTCCTCATCGACATGGATTCCCATTGAGTTAGCTGAATGACAGAATCTTTTGACAATTAGTCTCTTCATATTAGAGGATTTGTATTAGCAAGAATAGCCTTGGCATCTAGAAATAATTACTGTTATTGGAACTTGCTTGGCTTAAACTTATAGGTTCCAATTAGCATGCATTTCATAAGGAGTTACAATTGAAATCAAGAGAGCTAAAATTCAATTGCTCTTTCAAATTAGAGTCTTAGAAACAAAACTTTAATCTACCAAAAAGCATCTTTATCGAATTTGAATGAGGATTTAGTAGCCACTTCATAAGGATGCCTCAATCTAATAGTTACTGTATACTTCTTGAGTTTCATATATTGAACACTTTAAGTTTTAAAATTCAACTAACAGATATTAGCATGTGCTAGACATTCTTTTGACCTGATTCATCAACTTTCAACTTTTCAAAGACCAAACAACCATCATTCTATTATTTTGGTTTTAGTTTATTTTTACTAAATTACTAGTGATCATAATATACCATTACACTTTATTTACACTCTTTTATAATATTCTTGAAGTAATTAGAAAATAAAGTTTGGGTTTATCCTCAAATAGTAATTGCAAATATATATAGAAAGAGAGAATTCATATAAGCATATTTTTTTACAATACTCTTATACTAAATGATGTGTTTTGGTATACGTAGTTATAAACAGACGTTAGTTTATATGTTTGACCTATTATTATTAAATAGATGTATGTTTATATTTTATGACCTAGAAGGATAAGAATATGGTTTGAATAAGAATTCTAATTGTATTGTAAGATTATTAAGTGATTTTGATGATCTTTTAAATATTGTTTCATTTACAAACGTTTCAATAATGATTTGTTAATATAAGTGTATTTTAATATGTATAAATTAATTATGAGTTGTGATTACTAAAGAATTCAATGCCATCTATATTATGGGTCTTAGTAATAGGATACTTTTGTCTAGGTGAATTAAGAAATTGTATAGATAGAGAAGTGAGGATAATAAATAGGGAAAAGCATAGGATTATTTATATTTCAATAATTGGAGGGGTTTGATTAAATAAATTGAGTTAGACTAGTAATTGATTAAGAATATAGAGGATGATGAATTAGCTAACCTGAAAGTAATTGCTTTGTTATAGTCAGATAAATTAAGTGGTCTTAGTAGATAAAAGAGTAATAGAATTAGAAAACATAGGCTGTTGATTTAGATAAACAAAAGTAACAATATAGTAAGAGAATTGGAAATTATTAGAAAGGGAAGAATATGTTTTCTTTAATTATTTTTCATAATGAGCGTAGAGATAAAGTGCTAATGAATATTTATTAAACATTTATTTATAAATATAAGTTTACATGTGTTTGTATTAAAGTGATAGAAGTAAATTAGTTTACCCTTTGTGATTATTTGGTTATTAATATATATTGGAAGTTGAACAAAAGAGATATTGATTTAGATATAATCAAACATTTAAAAAGGGATTTGGTTAAGTATTTTGGGATTAAATTTCCTTGCTTGTATTAAGGAATGTTATTATTTTCTATTTTGTTTTATAAGATCATTAAAAGATAGTTAATGAACATCTTAGGAGATAAATTTTGTTATAGAGTAATCTTTAATTATGTTATAGAAAAGAAAGGTAATATGATGGTGGGACAATAGTTTGTTGTGAGTTGCATTAATATTCCTTAGCAAGGATTATATGAGTATCCGATAGGAATGTTTAGGTCATTCTTAAAGATGTTTGGTTGTATTGTCGATTGTTCGATGTTGGATTGATATGTTGGACTAGTCGAGTGTGGGTGAGTTGTGATGGTGCCAATAGAAGTAATGTTTAATCTTTGGAGTAATTGTGATTGCAAGGATGATGTGAATTGAATACTGTGTCATTTAGTGATTATTGTGATTGATTTGTATGGAATTGTTTATATCATCTTTGATTGAGTTTGAAGATCTCATTTTGATATTGTCACTCTTATTCTTCACTTGTCGATTTGTGATAATGGAAGTTATATAGTCATTTTGTGGTTCCATGATGTGAGTCTTCCTTTTGTGTTAATTTCAATTGAGGAGACTTTTTGCAATTGACTTTCTTATAGCCATATTTGAGACGGTTGGGAAACCATTGTGTTAGCAATTTGAGAGTCTTCAGAGGTTTGAGGGGGTATGGTTTTGACTTGCACAGTTGGTATGGGGGTTCGGGGATCTAGTGAGGCCACCTTAGCTAACACGATGGGGGCTGGCAACCTAGGGGATCCACATTGCAACCCATATCGACCTTTGTAGCCCTTCACATAAGTGAACCCCAAAGGACATCAACACAATAATTACTGTACAATTTTTTTTTTAAGTATTCCAAACATACATGTGATGCACATTAAATCAAAAGTCATATAACTTAATTAAAAAAATTCACTTACACTTACGTCCCATGGGGTACACGAGGAGACATTACGAACTTAATTCCATACAACAACAATAAAGAATGAAAGCCAAAGATATAATCCATGACAAAGTAAACATTAACAAATGCAACACATACATAAAAACATTAATAAAAAAACCATCCATGTACGTCAATACATCATATCGAATAACATCTGCCATGGACCAATATCCACACAAGGTTTAACATTACATTACAGTACAATGTCTAGAGTAACAAAGATACAACAATGTTCCCCAACATGAATGGGAATCCATAAAGAATGATGTAGCTAATCAGATGAATACAAAGTATAATAACTGGCTCAAAGACAAATACAACTTTGGAGTCGCTGCAAATGACACCAATCTGCACCTCTCGATCCTCGATTGGGGACCCAATGGGGTGCTTAGCACGTTCCACCCGACCACGTGGGTCTGAAGACCCACCCCCCGTGCTAAGGAGCTAACAAGAAAGAGACCTCAACCAAGAACATCCAAATAGAGAACCACAAGACTCAACATCATACAAGAGTAACATGAAACCCAAAGATAGTCACAACATCAATAAACCATGACCAGAAAACATGACATCCAAATAATTTCACAATAGTGATAAACCACTTCAGAAACATAGTAACAATAAATCAAATATCATAACATCAATAAATCTCAAGCCATAAAATCAAAAGACCACTTCCAGAGGATTTCAATGAAGCAACTCCAAAAAGGGAAAGCTAGAGGAGAGTGTCATTACATGGCCTTACATGGATTATCCAGACATCCTGACTCAAGGTGCCACCTCCATCTATACATGGATTATCCAGACAACCTATCACCAGGTGACGCCTCCATCTATGGTTATCCTGACAGCCTATCTCAAGGCACTGCTCCATAGGGTGACTCATGCGGAACCATTGACCTCTCGTGATGATGAGACAACGATCATGCCAACCATGGCCTTCTCGTCCCACCTTTAGCCTATGATAGCACTAACAGGCGGACGAGGCATCCATAATTATCTTGATTAATGCTTTACTACCCACCCCCTCATTAATTACTTAGATTATCACTAATTAATCTAACTCTATGTGGGTTATCCTGACAGCCCCTTTGTGCACCGGACCCCACGTAGAGCCACTCTCTCTCTAGAACCCAAAACATAAAATCCAGCACCAAAATCCAAGGAATCAAGGGGTTGTACCAAAACTGGAAAAGTTCAACATCTCAAAACTAGAGTACATGCGAGGCATTTACCATCTCGCCAATAGCCATAAACATAGATACCCAAGAAATAAGATACAACCCACTCATAAATTTAAAATCACAATTGCGATCAAAGTCTTGGAAATAAATAAATTAATGAAGAATCAATATGAAACCAGTTTACCCATGCCTCTGGAAGTCCAAGAAATGACAACTACCCACAAACAAGGGTAAAACAAGGCAACACAAGCTTTCCAAATAAATTCCAACACAAGGATAAATTTTCCCCTCAAAATCAAGATTAACTCAAGAAAAGTCACACCAAAAGAGATCCATCAAAACCATCTACAAATCAACACGACCACACTACCAACATTGCTTCCAATGGAGACCTCTATTTTCTCTGCATAGGTTACCCAATCACGCATTACCCACCGACCTTACAACTTGACTCAAAAGAAACAAATTCAACTAGAGTCATTTACCATGACAACGAAACCACCAGCCCATACATAATCAACCCAGGAGGAAGACTTATTGAATAAAAATAAATGAGACCATCAACATCATTCTGAAGTCACAAAATAACAAGTATAGAATAAAAGTGTCAACATTACAATGTGGTACTTAGCTCAATCAACTGACATACAAAAGTCAACCACATAGATCAATTGTAGGAACAACCAACAACAGAATCAACCAGTCGAATCATAACTCAATTCAAAGTATAACTATAAATTCCAAAATCCATAATTCAACTTCAAAATCCAAAGCCTCATCTTTTCACTTGATCAACACTTTGACTAGACGATCACAAAGATCTCAAACTAAGGTTAAGCTTCACATTAAATATTTATTAACAACCTTCATGAAAACAATACCTTCACAACAAAAAATCGTCTCACACACAATGACAATTAATCCACCCAATTATAGAATCATTCATGACAACAAACACAAGTTTTCTCAAGAATTGGCTCTTCAACTATTAGATATTTACCAAAGAAACCAACATTCATTTACTAAAAATATTCATCTAAGCATACTTTAAATCCAATAACCACACAACAACAAGACCAAGACATATTGACCAATACGAATAACTGAAAGAGTAATACACATTCAATAGTTATAGGTTAACTGATATATTTAGCTAAGTTGTCCCATCAATTATCTATAATAAACTATATTTCCTTATGATAAAAAAAAAAAAAACAAATGCAATGTATGCAATATCAGGAAATTCTCCAATTATGCATCCTATAACTTGTTCAACAACAATTACCTATTCTACAAAATAAATTATCATATATCTTGTTACAAATGTTATCATTCCTTACTATATACTTTAAGAGAACATAAAACACGACAACATTCTATTCTATCAATTGTAATCTATCCATTTTCAAAGAAGGAAATTATAATCCAATTAACTAACAATTCAATAAAATTAGCATTTCCCCTAACCTAATTTATTCACTTAATTAACTAATTCTTATTATATGAAAGGAAGATATTATTTATTTTTGCACTCCTCAAAATATTCACATATTCCTCATTTACTTTTATCCTTTAATTATAGCCACATTATACTATACAACCTACTATGTTCAACTATACAACCTACTATGTTCAAGTGTTTTAGCTAATACAAGTTGCCAATGAATCAAGGAGTTTATTTAAACCTTCAAAAATTTCCTAGTATGTTCAAGTGTCACAGCTTAGATGGGTTGACAATGAAATCAGAGAGATTATTTAATTTACTACACCTTTGCAGTCTAAAAGTTGCAGCTGTGATAAGTTACCAAAGGTTTCAGGGAGGCTATTTAATTCTGTACAATACCTCAACTCTAAATGTTGTAACTATGATAGGTTGCCAAGTATATATATTAGAAAGTGAATATTGGAATTTGGAAATATCGCCATCTACTTGCATTATTATCATTATTTTCAAGTGTTGCAACTGCGATAGATTGTCAGTAGAATCAAACAGGTTATTTAAACCTTCGCAACATTCTATTTACAAGTACAACATATGTGACAGGTTGCCAACGGAATAGGAAGGCTAATTTTACCCCTACAGTCTTCTATGTTCACGTGTTGCTGTTGTAAATCTCTCCTTCGAATTCTATTCAACTCTTTAGTTTGAAGGTTCCCGAATTAAAATCATAAGTGCACATACACATATCATGCTTGCAAAATGTGGAAGCACATACAAGCCGGATAAATTGGTTGAAAAATTTGATAGCGTAGAAACCCGATAGTGGGAAACGTTCATAACAAAGTGGGGAAACAGGGAAAACACATTCTCCACTGGTAACCTCACAACATAGGGGCTTTAAATGTTGTGTCGTGTGACTGATCTGGTGATGGGTAACGTTCCTAAATGTATTGAGCTCTTAGAACATACTCATCGAGAATACCTTAACCGATACAGAGATCCTATTCGAATGCACAGTTGGAAAAATGTATTGGGAACAATATTAAAATGCCATGCAGAATAAGGTTCACTAACTTGCACAGGATATAAGTTAATCAAATACCACTGACACTAATTACTCATAAAACTATGTATATCGTTATCACTGATTGCATTATTTGATAGTAAGAAGAGGGCGCTGGAAAACAACTCATAGAGCAATCACTCAAATATCAACCACTAACAATGAAAACGATGAAAACACATCATGTACTTTGTCAATTGCAGATTGAGAATGTTCCATTTCCATTTCTTCATATTTAAAATAAAGATAAATAAGGCACCTGGCTTTCCTGAGCTTGCCAGAGTGGGGTTTGAAGTAGAGCTCACCATTCACAACCTCCAAGATCTAGAACCCCCCCTTTTGGAATTCCCCAAAAGCTCCCTTCCCTTCTCTCATGCAATTCTTTAAAACTTCCCATGAAGGATCAATACTCCACTCTCTTTCTGATAAAAGTCCTGGACCATATTCTTTTTAGAAAACTCCAACAAAGTGTTCATGTGGTTCCCCAAATCCCCTGGCAGAGTATGTGATAACCTCCCCTGCCATAATGCATAACCAACTCATAACGGTTCCTTCCCCACTATTAGAGGATGCCTCCATAAATATAGTGTTAGTTTTCAGTTACAAAGAATCGTCAAAAGCATTCCGTTATATTTTACAAAACTGGTACATGCACAACTATATTTGGTAAACAATTAAAGTCATCCCTTCCATGCAAAGTTGTTACAAACTAGCACTCATGCATATAAATGCATTTAATCATATTCCAAATTAACAATTTTTAAATAATTATTTTATTCATTCTTTAACATCATTAGAATTTAATTCAATTATCTAAAGGATTTTAACCTTAATAATCTTATTTTGATGTAATGATTAATCAAAGTACTAATAACCAGGTTTAAATAAAATGAGCTAAATACCCGACCATAAAAGAAGTCACAACAATACTGATGGACCACCCGACCAACACCAATAGGGTGAAATATGGAGGGCATTACACCTTGAATATTTCATAATGCTTTATTCTTTCTTCACTTGAAAAGTTGGTGGTTTCATGACTTTTGTAACACTACAAACGTAAGCCAAACCTTATTCAAGCAAATATCACCATGATGTTAGTTCATAGCAAGCAAATAAAGTGGTGTCCTTATGAAATAATTCAACATGTCTAACATTGTAAAAAAAATAGCAAAGTAAACTAATTGAAAACATGAAATACACATTGAATACTTATTCCATAGTGGATTGGTGCTTCTATGGAAAGAAGCCCTTTCCCAATCCTTGATAAGCTAAATGATGAAAATGATATAAAGATGTAGGATGATGATCCAAATGAAAATGCTAACTTGGATGAATTGTGGAGGATTAATACAATAGATAAACTCTCTATTTATAGAATATAAATATAAAGAATTCCAAACATGGAGGATGTGGGACTAGAGATGAAGCAAAATGAAAAAATTCCAATTCTGTCAACATGAGGTTGAGGAAGGAGCACATTTGGTCAATGTGACAAAGAGGAGGAGATAATTTGAATTTTGAATTTGGATGACATGATGCTTAGAGGGGATGAAAGATGAGTTAAATGCTAAGTTTGACTTGTGAGAGACATGTAAGAACTCTTAAATCCCTTGATGATACATGAGAATATTCTCCAAAGATGCCTTGTTGAGGGAAAATGAGGATTTAATAAATTAATTAAAACCCTATTTGTGAATGTGTGTTCAGAGAATGACATGCATTAGATTAGAATTCACTCAATTAGTTAATCTAAAAGAGGATTAGGGTGATTTGGACTCATTCGACTTTATTTAAGGATTAAACCAAACCGCATGAGATGAAAGATGATTTAGATTTAATTAAATAAAGGTTTGATTTATTTAATCAAAGAGGGATAATGATAGGCTTAAATTAAATAAAGTGATTTATTCAATTTAACTCAATGACCTTAGAGATAAATCAAATAGACTTGATTTATTTGATGAATGGATGAATATAAATTAATTAATGCATGATGTTAATTTTGCATGTCTACATTTTTCCCCTCTTGGAAACAATGTACTTGTTGTGTTGGATCAAAGAATAAATTTACTGCAATCAAAATTCAAAAAAATTCTAATTTTTTTAGATGCCCCATTGGAAAGTACATTGGTACATTTCCCCCTAGAGAGATCAAGCGAAAAGATTCGATTTGAGGGTCGATCTCATGATAAAGAGGTTCAAGATGGATGGTTATGATGATGATGCAAATGAGATGGTTTTAAGATGCTTAGAATAGCCAATCTATATTATCCTAAAAACCTCAAATGATAATGCAATACATGTGAGATGGGTGATGCGATAATGCCTATATGATTATGTAATGGATGTTGTTATGGTTTATGAGATGCTTAGACTAACATATCTATATTATGATGATGATGCACATGCAATGCATGTGAAATGATCAGTGTTTCCTATTATGTATGATATAAATGATATGTGGTATGCTAACGGTTTGTGGATGCAGGATGAATGCATGTCATGATAGCATGTTAGCACAGAGGGAAAAAAGAAGAAATGATGACAAGTGGATCCAACAAGTCCATGATCGGTCGAGACTTTATTAGAGATGATGATGATGATAGATGATGTGTTGCTTTATCAAGGATTGGGATTTAAAAAGGGCTACTTACTTTATGTTTGATTGCACACATAGGTACAATGCATCAATGTATAAAGAACCAGGATGGCGTTGCACCTAGTGAGATGGACTTTGACTCGACAAACAAATAGGAGTACCTTGCTCACACTTAACATATAGAAACCTTGCTAGGATGCACTTTAGAAGTTTCAAACATCTCAGACCAAAACATGTAAAGGTATAACCTATCAATGCAATAGTCAACAAGCCACCCAAAA
>VDFB02221133.1:0-17587 GCA_007258455.2 Sequoia sempervirens | reverse complement strand
AATTACATTTTTAGATCTAGGGTTGTAATAAAATAGTCTTGTCAAATCACATTAAATTTATCATCCTCCCAACCCAACACAACATAAAAAATAGAGGATTAGATCTCCATTGTGGCAACAAGTGAATCATCAAACCCTAGTCAATTTATGTTCAATGTTGATTTAAGTGAAAAGGAGATAATCGTAGTTAACCTAATTTGATCTAGGATCACTTTTCCTACTCAACACAAACCCTTTTGAACATATTCAAATTTGGTTTACAAGTTTAGGGTCTGCTTAATTAGGGATCATTAAAAAAAAGCACTTGTTGAGTTTTATTTGATGGAATATGATTGAAAAGGCATTTTTAAGGTAGCAATGATATATTCTCCCAAGTTGATAGGAAATTTCAAGGCTAGGGAATGTCACTAAAATTCAATAATGGAGTGGACACTAAATAAAATTCCAAATAAAGTGTAAAATTATATTTTCACCTTTAGGAAGTACATTTTTTTATGCTACAATAAAACACCACATTCACACTGGCACCCCTTAAGTGAAACATAGGGAGGAAAAAAAAGAGTGCAAAGATGATGAAAAGATGCATTGATTGGTCCCAACTACGAGGCCATGTTAGGTACCCATTTAAAAAATATCTCTCACAAATGAAAAAAAAGGAGAAAAAACACTATGGGAAAATAACCCTCTCCAAAAGAGAGAATGAAAGAAAATAATTATGTACAAGTGATGGAAGAAGTGATCAATGGAGGACTCAATATGATGCCTAAACCACCCTCAAATATAAGAAATATTTTGTATAAATGGAGCTTTTATATCATGTAGGAGTTGATAATGAGCTTACATACCCCAAGATCACCTACAAAACCAAAGATAACCTTCCACAAGAGAATAGATCAAGAGGATAGATTTCTTGATATGAATGCAATAATGTATAATGATCAATAATGGATCAATGATAGTACATACCCATGCATTACATAATGTACATGATGCTTTCCTTATATAGGCAAGGTTGAGAGTTAGGATTAGACAAGATCATGACAAGTGTCTTAATCCTATGACATGGGACAAAAAAATTAAATGAGATAAGATCATATGAAAAATAAGACTTTTAGAAAGATTCCCAGACCCATAAGTAAACTTAACATGGAAAAGTGTTTGAATAGTACCTACTAGATGAACTAGTTAGGTAAAAACCCTATTCATACCAACATATATAATCCTATTATCTCTAATATCCTTTGAGAAATCATATAATTTCCTTCTAGTTTAATATCATGAAATAACTTGCACACCAAAAGATCTAATATAATTGAAATATTATCTTCCAATCCATTAACTAACTAAATGGGCTCATACCAATGGTTATTTTTGAGGTTATTCTATAAGCCTATAGCACATACTTTAATTTACTATCTCATATTTTCTTATTCATATCTAATGTTATTTTAATAGCTTTCATGAAAAAATAATTTTTAGATTCACAATTTCCCTTGCCTTGAGGATGATAAAGGGATGAGTGAATTAAGTAAATTCCACGTACATGGTCCACAAACTTGAGATTTCATGGGATCTAAAATATATAACATTATTAGTAATGTTTCTTGTAGGAACACAAGACCTAATAATTATATTATTTATAAATAAGTAAACTACCACC
This sequence comes from Sequoia sempervirens, assembly GCA_007258455.2. NCBI lineage: Eukaryota > Viridiplantae > Streptophyta > Pinopsida > Cupressales > Cupressaceae > Sequoia > Sequoia sempervirens. The sequence continues at coordinate 15,927 of VDFB02221133.1, read as the reverse complement.
TTAGATGTAAACTTAAGGGTTGGAATTTTCTTAATGCATTAAATGTTGAAGTAGTCAATAACCACAAAAAACTAGTAATACTCATTACTTGATCTCTCCTAGATTTATCCTATGAAATCAACACTCCATTACTAAAAGGAGCTTTAATAATCATAGATAAAAGAGGGAGAGCACTTTTAGACTTCAACTCACCTAAAAAATTTGGAAAGCATCAAATTTTATTACTATTATAGTCAACTACTAGAATAATTGAAATCTAGAAAAATGTGTGACCCTTTAGGGGGAGATCTCCCTTTGTGGGGTTCAATACCTTTTTCCTATTTCATTCAATAAAGAGAGGGGGTTTGATTAGATTTAGACAAGATATGTGATTGACTTACAACCTGAAAGATAAGTCAACTTGCCCTTGACCAAATATGAAATGACCTTAAGGATAAAATGAAATGACTCAATTGATCTAATGATGCAAATTCTTTTTTTGATACAAATACAATAGATCTAAGATATTAAAAATAAATTCAAACTTTAGAAATGGACTAAGCAAGACACTGTGCACCTATGGTATAAATTTGAGCCTAATTTTTTGGGATGTTTCCTCTAGGGGTGCCATTATCCTTGTAGAGATAATGGATCCTCATACACACTTTGACATGATGCTTGGATCTTGTGAACCATATATTTTTAGCTCTCTCAGACTTCTCTAACTCTTCTAGGGTTTTTCACCTAAAAGGAGAGAGGTAGGGTAAAAAATGAAAACTAGTTCATTAAAATTATGTTATGTGCAATGTTGTCTAAACTAAATGATGTAAACTAAATGAAATTGACTGATTTAAATGGATGAAAATGAGTACAAAAGTGAGATATAAACTATGTTTGAAAACACATTGTGATATGTAAATAATGAAGTAAATGAAGAAAGTATGCAAAATTGAAAGAAATAAGATGAATCTGAGTGCACCTGGGTAATATATGATGAATCTGGAATGTTGTGGATGCTAACTAAAATCACTGAATTTTCACATTGGGACTCATTTGGACAGGGTGGCGAATTAGTCCTCCTCTTGGTGAAAAAGTGTCAAAAACTAGTTTTTGTTTGTCAAGATCCTAAATTTGACAAAATTAATATTTCCTTTCCTAAGGTGGGACTCATTTGCCACTGGTGGTGAATCAACCGTCTCTCAAATTTCTAAAAAATTAGGAGACAACTCTTCAACACCAGATCTGGAAATCACTGATTGTCAGGTTGTTGAAGTCAATTCTACAGGAAACAGACAAGAAACCTTCTCCAAACTTGAAATAGACTTGAGTTGAAAATTGAAATAAATTGAGGATTTGAGTTATGCATTCAAGACAAATAAAGATAACAAAATGCAACTTTGACAACTTTTCTAATCTTGTACTTCAAGAGCTCTTCAATCTTTCAACCTAACTGCAACAAAATGTAGAGGATATTTTTCTTGTTTTAACGAATGTGGATTTGCTTTGGTCAAACCTAATTTTGTAATCAAATCCTTGAATTATTATAATGTACGAAAGATGTATCGAGAATGAATGATGGTGTTACCACTCAAAAGTTTCCTTGTATAAAACTCGAAATGAGATTCCGAATATCTATAACATGAATGAAATGCATTCAATGGATGTGGATCTTGATACTTGAAATAATGTTTTGAATGTTTGAAATTTTCTTTTTTATTTATCATCATACCTTAGCTAGATTAATTTTAATTTTACAACTATTTAAATACAAAAATCAAAGATATGAAAGAAAGAAAAAACTAAATGGTAAACCTTGGAGAAAGCATATCCTTCAAACCCTTTAGTTGTGATGAATTTTACATGTTAGATGAAGCTCTTAAGGACTTCATCTCACCTAGATCATCTACTAAAGCTTTGGTGCAAGATGATACAAACATAGACAATCATGACAATCCTAGTTTCTCTTTTCCCAATACCTCTCCTACTTGTGACAAATGTATCTTGGTGTTAGAAGACCTAATTATTGAGTGTCATGAGAATCTTGTTTGTCCCTCTTCAGTGCTACATTTCTCTCAACAAACACTAAGATGGATGGCATAGATGAAGATGTTAAGTTCACATTAGATCCCCCCTCACTACAAGGTCATCTAGGTAACTCAATTTAGGTTATGAGCACACAAATTGGATATCCTTTAATTAGTGAGCCTCCTAAATCACCTCCCATCGTAGAACCACTTAAGAAGAAACCATTATCCTCAAGAGATATCTTGAAATTTACAATGAAAATTTATAGTAACAATGTTTCATAGCAACCAAGTTACAATATCATTTCTCACACATATAATACAAGGAAAAATAGACAACCACAACCCACTCAGACCATTTAATTACCATTCCCTCAACCTATCTTTCATAGTGCTCCTCATTTTCCTTTACATGGCAAAAAGGGGTATGATCTTGTTGAACAACTTAAAAATAATCCTACTAACATATCCTTATGGGATCTTTTGTTTCTACGGAGATCTAAAATAAACATGAGGCCTTAATGATAAAGGTGATCATTAATGAAACTATAGTTAAGAACACTCTCATAGACATTGGAGCAGGTCTTAATATTTGTAGCATTGATCTCCTAAATAAATTATGTGAAGAAGCTTATTCAAATTATGTTAAAATTCATATTTATAATGTTAATAGGCACCATTAGGAATGATCACATTACCTATTAATGTTGGACTTGTAGTTTTTCCTACCCCTATCCATATAATTCTAGGACCTCTTTCATACAATCTTCTCCTAGGGAGACCATGGATTCATGCTATGAAATGAGTCCCATCTACTCTTCACTGTGAGATGAAATTTGAATACAAAATACAAAGAGGTACATGGTTGAAGCAATGAACAAACCTATAACCTCTCAAGCAAGTTCAACATGATCATAACACTTCAAAATCCCCTAGTACTTTGGTTCCAACCTCAAAGATAAAACATATACAATTTGATGTTAATCCTAATTTTCTTTCACCTACAAAAAAAATATTAGGCAATGATTGGGGATCATTAGATTTTACACCTTGTTTCAAAGAAGAGTCCAAAATCTCACCGTCAAAGTCCAAAGTGCCATGTACAAATGATTCATCTTCAAACACATGTTTTAGGGATGATTGGGATTCATTAGATTTTACACCCTCCTTTATGGGATAGTATAAAATCTCACAATCTAAACCAAAACAACTGTGGACAATGATTTTGGGTGTCCAATAGTTCTCTAACTCTTCTAGGGTTTTTTAACCTAGAAGGAGAGAAGATGGACCCAAAATGAAAATGTATACACTCAAGATTTCTAGAAAATGGATGTAGTGTGTTTAACTATGAGGTTTAAGTGTAATAAGCTCAAAGAAAGATGACTTATTGATGCTAAATCTAAGAAATGTGAAGTGCTAGAAAACACAACGTTCTTTGCAAACATGTAATAAATGATCTAAAAATGGAAAAAAAAATATATAAAGATTTATGAAATATAATCTGTGCACTTGGAGGTTGAAAAATGATCGAATGAAGGTCTGGAATCCTGATAAAACTGATGCAAAATCTGGTTGGGACACTTGTGCCAACCTGGGTGACTTAGTCCTAGTTCTGGAAAAATTGCTTAGAAACCTGTTTCGGCCAAATGGGTATCCAAATATACAAAAACCTTTGAAAAATAGGTTCAGTGGGACTAAGTTTCCACTATTGGTGACTTAGTCCACTTTTGAATTTCTAGATATTCAAAAGTGGAAATGAAAGCCCTTAGTCTGTACTTCGGTTCCTTATAGGTGTTCACATCTAAAACTCTAATTTTTGGGCCTGAATGTGACTTTTTATTGATATTTTGGCTTTACAAGCAAGGAGAGGTCTTCAAAAAGTCTTCAACCTACTCATCAATGATCTTTGGACCCTCAAAGTTTCTAAATTTGCAAACATACAATGAAAGAGAAACGAATGGTGAATGTTAGGGCATGGGGGTTTGCCTTGGTCAAACCCCTTTTTAGGTAATTAAACCAAATGAAGAAAGAATGTAATGAAGCATTCAAAAATGGAGTTAATACCTTTCCATGTTGTTTTATCTTGAATTTCTATAACAAAACATGAAGAATCTTCCCTTGAATTTCCTTGGAAGCTATCTTGATGACTTGCAATGATAAAACCCTAGCTTGCTTGACTTGAGAACATGATGAATGATGATGAGTTATGAAAATTGGGTCAAATGAAAGGTAAAACCCTATATTTATACACAATTATGCCCTAATTCAAGAAAATACCTCATCACAGGCTAACCTTAGGTCTTAAGGAATAAAAACCTAAAAGAAATTTAAATTTATTTTGATTTTTGAGTCAAATGGGACTAAGTCGCCACCAATGGAAACTTATTCCACTTGGGAATTTTTAAGTGGATTTCGGGAATTGTGATAATTTAAATAATGTTTATCAAGTTCTTCTTCAACAAGACACTTAAGTAATGCCTGTAAGTGTATAAAGGGGCCATTTAAAGCATAAGAAAGGTGTAAATATTGATGAAAAGCCTAGAAAAGTGTGAAAGTTTGTTATAAGACTTTACAACACTTTGAAATAGGTCTTGGATAAGGTTATTTAGGTGAATTATGATATAATGGTCTTAGAAAAGTGTGAAGATGTATTACAACACCTTACAATACCTTTACAAGACATCAATAAATGCATTTTATTCAATTTGCAAGGGTCCAAGACCTAGTGTAGATGTGTAAAACAACTCACAACACCAAATCAAGGCCTCATTAAGTCCAATTTATCATTAATTTTCCCATATCAAGAAAAGTATACATTTTTTGGTGACACAACAGCCTTGTGTGCTAGTTACTCAACTTGGTTCTACCACAACAATATCTCACCGTGGTGGTGATGGAAGATCTTCAACTCCCATCCCTCATGAGAGGAAGAAACATACATTTACAAAACTTAACAAGGATTTGTGTGCTCGTGAAGAACCCAACCCTTCTTAGAGGCATAAAACCTCTTCAACCAATTTGGAAGCATGTTATGGCCTAGGATACAAACTCCTTTCCAAACATGGATACAATGAAAACATGGAGCAAAATGATAGAGAACAAGTGAATTCTATACCATACTTTTTCAAGAAAATTATAGGTTTACCAACTTTATCTCCATCTCCATTTAATGCACTACAATCTACTATGTGTATGACATCTTGTGATGAGAAAAAATGTCCCCTACTATTGATCAAGAGGGTATCTAGTCGAGGCTTCTCAAAAACCACTTGATTACTCTTCCTCCAAGAACACGAAATAAATTTTACAACAAAAGTTCATTTTGTGCATATCATAGAGTTCATGGTCATTCTACTAATGAATGTAAGGTTTTAAGTGATAAAATTCAACATCTTAAGAATTGTGGTGCTCTTCTTTCTGTTGATGCACTTATTTTCTTTAATTGATACTGATTTTCATCCTATCATGTTGCTCATCACTATGTGGCATTGGTAGCTTTATGTGTCTTTCTCATTTCCATTCATGGTGGTACAATATTAGGTGCAACCATATTTCTCTTGGAAGCAACATGATAGTTCTTGGTGGTTGTCTTTGTCTCTATGATTGGGGGGGCAATGATAACTAATTTTTTGGAGGTGTGCATTCTTTTCAAGGATCACCTCTTCCCTTCCTTCTACTTAAAACACCAACATAGAAATTATGTTGACATTTTAAGTGGGGGGCATATTGTCCCCCATTCATTGTTCACATGTTCCCTTTCTTAGTGATGATGGCATACATCTCCTAGGAAGTGTGACCTTTACATTAGCATTATTTTATTGAAATTGACATAATTTAATTTTGGAATTTCTTGTTGAATTTAGTGAAGATACAATTTTAACATAAATCTTGATGCAAGTACAATGCAAAATGAATGCAAATCTAATGCATTTTTTTATTTTTTTGTGATTTTCGGTGATGTAAACATGCAAATTTAACCCTTAAATGCAATATTCACTAATGAAAGTTTAAAGAACCCCAAATTTAATGTAACTAATGTAAACCTAATGAAAACTAGTACAAAGCCTAGATCTAGGGTTGAAATAGACTCCAATTTCTATAATTTTGTTGTACAATGTTGGGTTCACCAAAATGAAATGGAGAAAAATAGGGTTTCCCCAAATGGAAAGGTAAGTGAAGAAGGTGAGAATAGACCTTATCTTCCTACTTTAAGTAGGAAATGAGATCCCCATATAGAATTGACTAACAAACCTTAGGTGAATCAACTCAATGTGGAGAATCTTCATATTTTATGGTTTGAGGACTAGGTCAAGGTCAAACAACACTTTTTGGGAGATAAACTAAAATAGTAAATCAACTCAAAATGAAATCTAAAAACCTTGGACCTTGTAGATTAAGCATAAAAATAGAGAGAAACAATAGAAATTCAGAGATGTAGAAACGATATAATCAGGCACCCATTATAAATGATGTTTTTAAGAGACAAAATATGACACATTTTCCATGGGAATGGGTCTTGTAGACTTTCCAAAATTTATTTTTGTCCTCTACCCCGTGGTCTATACTTTTAGATCCCTCGAGGTTTCACCGTGTGCTGGAAATAAATTCAGATCCGGTTTATATTCACAACAAAGATGAAAACAAATGCAACTTTGACAAATTTTCTAATCTGCACTTCAAAAGGTATTCAATCCTTCTTCAACCTAAATCTATAAATATCAACACAAACACAAGAGGGAATTCTTTGTTCTAGTTTTATGAATGGGGGTTTTCCTTTGGTCAAACCATGTTTTGCAGTAATCAAAATTTGAATTGAAAACAATGCATGAAAGAGGGAATGAGAATGAATACTATATTACCATTCAAAAAACCCTTGAATAAACCTTGGTAATGGATATTTTGGAAGGTCTACAATTTGCATGAAGTGGCTTCAATGGATGTGTATGTATATTAATTCTTGAATGCTTTGACTTGATCTTTGAAACCTACATCACAATGTTAGCTCCACAAATATGCATGATGTAAGAAGACTTTGACATGATGCTTGAGATCTTGAATGCTGTACAATCTTCTAATATTTTCTTGAATGTTATTAGCAATATTATTTCTGTTTTGTGAAAGTTATCTCAATTGTGTTTTGAAATCTAATGTTAATTTGATAAAATAAGCTTGTATTTATAGGCATTTATCCTTAATTATCAAAATTAAACATTACAAGCTAATATTGGAAATTTGAATTTGGGATGTTAAAATACTACCAAAGGTTGCTTCTAAAATGGGTTTCAGGAGTTTATGAGGACCCATTCACCCATGGGTGAATGGGTCCCAAGTCCCTATTCCTAGAACATACATTGCTCAAGGTAAAGTCTAATGTATTGGGATTAATTATTGTCAAGTTTCCCTTTCAAAAAATGTAATTTATTAGGCTCATAAATGAATAAAAGGGCTTATTAAGGCATTATGAAGTCCATTATTAATTAGGAGGGTCTAAAAAGTGTGAAAATGTGATACATTTTCTACACTATAGAGATTCATCATTCTTACTCAAACCATAAACCAACTATAGGAGTACATATCGCCTTAGAGTCATCTATTCCAAAACTTCTTCAACAATTCCTTTATATATTAAGAATGTGATATGAATATACCTTTTTGATTACCAATCTATAAACCAAGGGATAAAATTCATCTCCTACACATTGACATCTCAAATTTTTTTATTTCAACAAAATCTTGATAGCTCTACCGGTAACTAGAGCAAGAAAGCTCTTCGCACCCACCATCAACTTGTGATTAACCCTTACACACAAGTCTAGCTTTTTTTTTGAAAACTTTTCAATCTTCATTCAACTTGTTTTGGAACACCCACTTAGTACCAATCACCTCCTTGTAGAATACAATCTCACCCAATATGTCTCAAAAAGTAATACAACATAGTAGGCATAAAATATTAGGATAATATAAATAATTAAACACCAAAAAATAAATGCTAGGATTTGCAAAGGTTGAGACTCGTTAATCTCAACATTATCCCACTTCCTAAAGACCTTTCAAGATTCAAATGACAATCAGTTGCTAAGGGTCATGAGGCCCATAGAACCAAAACACCACTTGAACTTCTTTGTGCTAACAAGCTTTTTCAATGCATTTGAAACATTCATCAAAGTGTCAAGCTTCTCCAATTTCACCTTCTCATCTTCTAGGTCAACCCACAATATTGTGCTCCACTTTTTTGCCAAAGTAGAACATGGAGATCAATATTTTTTACCAAAATTTCACATTATCAATTCTATATCAACTAAACCATTAATAATTTGGAAATGATGTGAACTAGTGATTTGTGAGTATTTGTGTGTAGATTCTAAACATATATATATTTTTAAAAATTTAGAAATATATTATTATTTTTTAAAGTAACTTTTAGTAACTAATTTTTTATAGTAAATACCATTATCTAAATTGACGTTTATGTCGTAATTCATAAAAAAAAATTATTGAAAGGATAAAATTAAAAAAATTTAAAATGTAAAATTATAACATTAATATCTAGTGCATAGAAAATTTTTCATAATCTTTTGTTGCATATTTTTTTAAATTAATTTTTGAAGTCAAAGTAATTATAATTTGGACAAAGGTGTATGTTGTAACACATAAGTTATTTTGTATGTATATTGAATTTATTATTTATTTTTTGTTAAAACAAGAACATAAATATCGAGTGCACACATATTTTTTAGAATATTTTCTCTATTTTTTAACGTGTGTGAAAAATTACTTTGATGTTTGGTGAAAAAATTACATTTACAAGAAATAAAATATGAATATAATAATAAAATTAAAAATATTTAAAATTATATTTTTTGGAAATCTTATAATAAGGCCTATATACTTACTGTAGTGTAGAAAATTGTACTCCATTCTTGGAGATGGTACAATTTCACATTTACTTTGGACCTATTTTAGCACCCTTGCATTTATGACCCTTTAAATAATCATCAAGAGGCCCCTACGACCCTTTATTTTGGATCTCAAGGCTTATTTTGACTAAAATCTTGACAAAATCAATAAATACATTCAAATTTCTAACAACCCAACATTTACTCACCCTGAAAAGTTAGGGTGGGACTCATATGTCACCTTGGGTGTATGAATCCCACTAGGTGGGAGCCATATGCCAAAAGTGGTGTATGAGTCCTGTGTGGCCTCTTTTTAGGGTTTGAGTGGGAAATCAAGGTTTTCTCAAATTTTTAGTTGATGTCAAAATTTGAGATCTAATAAATGGTAAATTAGATGAAGTGGCTATATAAACAAGGTTTCAAATCACCATTTCACCTAAGCAAGCCTAAGCATTCATAATACCAACTTGAGCACTCAAAGAATTAAATTTCATAAGAGCATTCAAGAGAAAGTAGCAAGCAAATTTGAAGACTTGGAGTAGCGTAATGGTGTTTTTGTAGGTCTTCAAGCTCACTTCCATTCAAGATCTAGCATTACCAAGGATTGATGATGGTTTCCTATGGAGAATCATGATGGATTCTAGGTTTGAGAGATGCAACTAGCCATCAAACCAAGCCTAATGACTTGTTTCCTAAGTGATTCCATTCTCCATTATCATTCTACTTTTAGCCTAAAGGAAGGTACATACATTATTGTGACTTATAAGGGTAATTAGAGATCTCCCAAAGTGAGTCATCATCTTTATGCTTCATTCATGCATCTTATTCTAATACATTAGAATAGGGTTTCATTGCACCTTAGATCTCCTAATCTTAGATACACTTAATATTAGGGTTTGCATTCACATTTACTTTCAAGATACATTGTTTCTATCAAGGTTTAATTACCAAACTAGGTGTTTGACCAAGGCAAACCCCATATAAGAAAATCAATACAATATTATGTTTTGTGGGCTTTTAACAGGTTCAGATCTAGAAATTAAGTTAGGAAGGAAGAACAAAGATAGAAGAATAGATTCAGACCTTAAATTTTCAAGAAATAAGAATGGGACTAATATGCCACTAGTGGTGTATGAGTCCTAGTATAGCATATTTTTTGGGTTTTAGAGGATTTAGACTTAACACTGCTAGATTCCAATTTCTACCTAGAAACCCTAATCTAGGACTAAATCACCCATCCTAGCATATAAGTCCCAATGAGAATTAAAGTCAACATTTTTAGGATTTCATAACTTTTAAATCACAACCTAGAACCTTATTTCATATCTCTTTCCTTCATTCCATCTTTGGATTGAGATCTCTAAGGTTTCCTTGAGTGAAACTTACATAAAATTGGTTGTTTTATCCCCCCAAAGCATAAAACCAACCATTTTCTAAGTTTCATTTTGGTGAACCTAGCCTTTAGAACACATTCTTTTCTAATTTGGAGTACATCATAGTTCTAGATCTAGCTTGTATTAACTTTACATTAGGTTTTCCATTAGTTAATTTTCATCTAGGGTTTATCTTACATTATGACAGTGCATATAGGTTGCATTTTTGCATCTTGCATCATTAAATTTCATTTGAAAACTATAATTGCAATTAGTCTAGACATCATACAACTGAAAAAACCTAACATTCACTTAGAATTTTTTGAAATTTGTTCAAAAACCCTAATATGGGACTCATATGCCCCTTTGGGCAATTTAGTCCCAGTATAGGTGGGTTTTCCTAATTTTTGGGTATTTTGTGTTGAATATTTATAAAAATTTGAACCCATGAAAAACCTTGATTGGGACTCATATGCCCCTCTATGAAATTTAGCCCAGTGTCATATCTGAAACTACATTTTATAGTATTAAAAACCCTATTTTTGTGTTTTATTTTGCTATTATTAGATTTATGTTTTAGTTTTATGCATTTCATTAGCTCTAGCTTAATTTAAATTCATTTCAATTGGGATAAAATTATATTGTTGTACTTTTCATTCCTCGCATTAGTTCATAGTTCAATTAGATTATATTACATTTGGAATTCATTAGAAAACAAAACCAAAAACACCTATAAACCAACAAACCACTTGGAGAAAGCATAGTTATTTGAGTATGTCAAATCTATTTTCCAAGTTAACCTAACCCTTAAGCCTTTTAGTAGTGATGACTTTGACATGTTAGAAGAATCCCTTGATAATTTCATCTCGCAAGGTTCATCCACTAAGGCTTGTTACAACAAACTAACACAAGGAGAAGTTAATGCCATCCAACCTCAAATCATCCTTTACCCACCTTCACACAAACCTCAAACTTGAAACAAACCCATTTTCCCCCTTGAAATACCTAAGAATAAGGTTTCATAAGGGTATGTAGGACCATGATGGGTCAAAAGTGGAAATATGATTGGTATGTGGTCATGACTTTTAACCCAAAATTGATGAAATGAAAAGGGTTTTTAAATGAGATTCTCATTTCCACCAATATAAATTATGCTTTACTTGAATTTAATAAGTAATTATTATTCATTTTCTATTCAAATTATGACTAAAGTCATGATTGATAGACTGATTGAAAACATCTATAACTTTCAAACAAGATCACATTTTTGAATCCAAAACATGCATCACATTCTATGCTTCACATACTATAGGATTAAAAAAAGAAAAAATGAATTTCATGAAGTTTTGACCAAGTTAAGGTGGTTAGACATATGAGTTTTTAATATTTTTAAAATGTTCTAATAAAAAATTCATAATTAATTATTTACTTGGAAAAAATTACAAAAAATATGCATCACATCGGGACATGAGTCCTCTACTTATATCTAAAATCTTATAAAAAAATATTATCATTTTATTTTGGTTAGGGTGGTCGATAGACACCTACTTATTTTTTCCCGAAATTTAAGTACTACTACATTGAAATTTAAAATTTTACCAAATAGATTTCTTTTTTTAAAACAAACCTAGTAGTTTATAAATACATTCAATTTTCTATAGATTCTATTCTTACATATTTTGAAATAATATAGATAACTTATTCAAATTTTATGTCAAGTTGCTCTAACTCTATTTTTTTTGATTTTTTGCCACTTAAGGGCCTTTTTTCCATGATGATCCTACACATAGCCACAAAAATTAAGTTACAATAACATTGATCATATATATAACACTAGAAAAATACACAACCAACACAGCCAACTCCAACATCCTTACCTTTTCCTAACCCCATTGTGCCTAGTGCTCCATATTTTCCTTCAAATAGTGGGAAGGAGTATGATATTGTTGAACAACTTAAGAATACCCCCATGAAAATACCCCTATGGGATCTAATTAAATTACCTAATTATCATACTATGCTTCAAACTACCTTGCAACAAGTAGTGGTTCCCTCTGGTACAAATGAAAATGATGTGCTAGCTCTGATTCAAGGAATGAATGTGGTTAAAATAGACATTACTTTTCATCAACATGAGTTACCCCCTTTGGAAATAAGAAATAAAAATGATGCTTTCATGATAATAGCCACCTATGATGGGTGGGGAATAAAAAGAAACCTTGTTGAAAATGGCCCTGCCCTTAATACACGTGTAGTGTGACCCTTTTGGATAGACTTGGGATGGATAAATCAAGAATTGAACATGAATCCTTATTAATTCGAGGATTTGACAATATAGGAAAGCAACCACTTGGTGTGATTAATTTTCCTATTACAGTTGGAATGGCTACCTTACAAATTCCTATTCATGTTATGCCTCATGATCTTTCATGCAATCTTCTTTTAGGAAGACCTTGGATTCATGAGATGCATGTGGTGCCTTCAACTCCTCATCGTATCATGAATTATGTCTATAACAATAAAGCATACCAAGTTGAAATAGACCTTGAGCCTGAAAGTTGCTTGCAAGTTGAAAAAGGAATGACAAGTCCTTTGAACACCTTAATTCCAATGATGAACATAGAACCTATGAAAGAAGAGAAACAAGAGATGGGAAAAGTGTCAAAGTTATTGGAAGATGATTGGGGTTCCTTAGAGTTCACACCTTTGTTTATGGGAGAATACACAATCACAACAATGAAACTAAAAAGCAAAAGCAACCAATGGTAATGTCAATATATAATTCAAAAGAAAACTCACAAGCATCTATCTCATCTACTCTAGCTGAAGACACAAGCTATAAAACAACTTTGATGAGATATAGTATCAACAACCACCAAACCCGAATGAAATGGAGAGACTTTGTGGAAAAGGTTATGAGCTTATGAAACAACTTGGCTATAGTGAAACAAGTCATTTGTGTTCCTATAGAACCTAAGACACAAGAAACAAAAAGTGGTATGGGATATTTCCCTTCTAAGATAATGTAAGAAATGAAAAAACCCTCATTAAACATCAACATAATCATGTGTAACCCTAAAAAAATTCTCACCTTGAAGTGTCGTGAATTGATTGATACAACTTGTGAAGAATCATTGGAGTAATTTGAAGATGATGAAGCCTTGAAATAAATGTTAGGAGTTTATGAAAAGCCATTTGATCCTCCTAAAAAGAATAGGGTTACATGTGTTATGATTAGTGCTAAGCAAGAAGATAGATAAAAAGAAAGGAATGAGATTGATAAAGATGAAGAATACAATCCCAAATTCTTGAAAGAAACATCAATTCCTTTGGGAGATACAATCAACATACCAATGTATATTAGTAATGAAGAAAAAGTGATTAAGATAGGAAAGTTCCTTGATGAAGATGAACAAGAAGACCATACAAATTTAATTCATGAATTTCCCAAACTTTTTCCTTGGACTTATTCAGATATGTCGAGAATTGATGCTAAGATAGTAACACACAACATAGTCCTTGTTGAAAATGCTAAACTAGTTATACAAAAGATACGAAAGATGAATCCTAAGATAGCCTTATTAGTTAACACTGCGATTGAGAAAATCCTCGAAGTTGGTTTTATACGCCCTATAGATTATTCCCCTTGGATCTAAAATATTGTTGCATTTGTGAAACTTGATAATCATATTAGGATGTGTATGGAGTTTCATGATTTAAATAAAGAATCTTTAAAAGATTATTTCCCTCTTCCTAATATTGACATGATAGTGGAATTGACTGTAGGACATGCTTTTTTGTTGTTCATGGAATGATTTTTTGGATATAATCAAATCTTCATTAACCTTCAAGATCAATACAAAATAACACTTACTACATCTTGGGGAACATTTTGTTGGGTAGATATGCCTTTTGGATTGAAGAACATAGGCACAACATATCAACGAGCTATGGCATTGATATTTGATGATTACATACATAAAATTTTGGAATATTATGTTGATGATATTTTAGCTAAATCTTTAAATCGACAAGACAATGTGAATATCCTTAGAAATTTTTTTGAGTGAATGCAAAAATATAACATGAGATTGAATCCGAAAAGTGTGTCTTTGGTGTAGATAGTGGAAATTTTTTAGGTTTTATAGTATCTCACAAAGGCATTGAGGTGGACATGAAGAAAATTGATGCTATAGTTAACATGCCACCTCATCAAAATGTTTCTCAATTACACACTTTACAAGGAATAATTTAGACTATCCATGCTTTTGTAGCATCCCTAGTAGATCGAACATTTCCCTTTACACATCTTCTTAATAAGGATGTTTAGTTTAACTAGAATAAGGATTGTAAACAAGCTTTTGAGAGTTTTGAATATTACCTTGCTACTACAATTTTAAAAATCATTATGCAAGACAAACTATTCATCCTTATACAACAAATACCCTGCTCATGTTCTGTGACATTGTTGGCTCAACATGATGAAATGGTAAACATCCTAGTTATTATATTAGTTTAACTTTACTGATTATGAAATGTGATAAAATGATAGAAAAATAATGTTTGGCTCTTTTATTCGCTACTAGTAAATTGAGACATTAATTACTAAATGTTGAAATACATGTGATGATGAAATTCGATCCTTTAAAACATCTTTTCACTAAAACAGATATATCATGACACTTAGCTAAGTGGGTTATGTTGCTAACTAAGTTTGATCTTAAGTTTGTCTCACAAAAAGAAATTAAAGGACAAGCCTTGACCGACCAATTAGTTGACATCCCTTCTCCCCTAGCATTACCTAATAATGATTCATTCCCCAATGATAATGTGTTGACGATTGAAATGGATACATGGGAGTTATACTTTGATAGATCTAAGTGTAGAAATGGCTCTGACGTAGGGGTTATAATAGTCCCACCTAAAGGAAATCCTATTCCCTTGTCTTATCACTTAAACTTCCCATGCACAAAAAATACAACAGAGTATGAAGCATTAATTTCTAGATTACATGCCACTTTAACTCTAGGAGCACAAGACATTAAGATATTCAATGATTCACAATTAGTCATTAAGCAAATAAACGAAACTTCTATTTTGAAAGCATCAAAAATCCATTTAGAAGGTTTTCTATAATGTTTTGTGCATTTTATCATCAATTTACTAAAACCAGCTTGAACTTGTACATTTGAAGGTTTTGAGTCAATAAAAATGGCTTTTTGACCCATTCCTCTTTCTGTAGCCTCTGTAACTTGAGGAATGGGTCTGCACTAACGTTATTAAGGTGTGGGAATGATGTGTTAGTGTTGGGAAGGTCTGAAAGTGAGATGGGTGTGGAAACCATGGGCATAAAAGTGAGTTTTCTTTAAGAAAAATGATGGTTTTGAAGAGTCAAATTGTGTTTTTGTGTAGGGAAGCATTATTTCATGATTGTTTGAACTTTTTCAGGGTATCACAAACTCTTCTAAGTAATTTTTTAGGTTGTGGTTAGCTTTGGAAGTATCATTTTCAATAAACCCCTAAGGTTTAGGCTACAATAGAGGGTTTTGTGGTTTACCCATTGTACAGTGGTATAATTGAGATCTGATTGTAAATTTTGTAATTTTGACACCTTAGATTGTTTCCCTAAGAGTTGGTAAGGTTTGGATAAGTTTA